>JADDOH010004419.1:0-88794 GCA_016648135.1 Agrypnia vestita
CTCCTGTGTGTCGGTGATGTAACGTAGGTCTACCTGTCATACAAAATATGAAATATCTACATTATTTACGAAAACTTAAACGTCACATTTTTTGTAATCATCGAATAGACATTTTCACACCGAAATTACTAAATTTAACTGTTAGGAATGTACGGATTTTTTAATTAAAAAATGTTTATTCATTACTCTCGTATTTTCGGCCAGTGTGCAAGAGAGAGCAGAATATTGTACATCGCAGTTAAATCGAGCAAGAAAGAGCACGACAATACCATACATTTCATGTAGGACAGAGATGGCGGTTGCTTGGGTTTCAGCGAAAGCAAAACAATATAGAAAGAGTACGGTAGAGTCGGGTAACATGTGTTAGACAAAGACGGAATGCAGGTGACTGAAGCGAGCTGGCGACCGCTTTGTTGTATTCAGTTGCCAATGAAACATCGGCGGAAGCGCACGCAAATTCGATTTGCCATAATTTTATAATAATTTACTAAAATAATGCAAATATGTATGTTAACCTTACAAAATTATATAAAGGGACCTTTTAAAAGTCTTATCTGTATCGAATTTATGCATATTTTATCATATATTAAAAACTAGGCCGATTTTTAACCAGGTAACGCTGTGTTACTCCACCGTCCCCAAAGTTTTTTTTAGCAGTCTTTTAAGAGATATACAGTGAAAATAACAGAAATGGTATACTATAGATTTACTAAATACACTCCTCAATTCCCATGTTACTAGAAACGTAAAACGTCAAACAGTACAGTACATGTATGGAAAATAGTGTAGTGAGTGTACGTGAAAATACGTAATAAATAATAAATATTGCCAGCTCCGAAATCTATGTAGAGACATCTGTATTCACGAGAAAAGAATACAGTGCCTAGCACAGTCCCTTCAAACAAAAGAAAGGTTTTCATATTTGGAGCATATACGTATGTATACAATTTTCAAAATTTGATGATATGTGGATGTTCTTACGATGGAATTGGTTAAAGTTGGATTGTGTGAAAAATAAAAATAATTTAAAAAACAGTATTTTTTAAAACATAAATTGCATGTAAACGTATTAACAGATTTTTCTATAATTGTAACAAATTTTAGATAATCGTTAACTTTGTAATATTATTGAATAAAAAAGACATCTCACACGCCGTTCAGTCATAAAAGGCCCATAAAGTCGAGCAATTTTCTTCATTTTTAAAACATCGAAGGTTTGGTAATTTATTAATAAATTATATAATTTAGTTTGTGACATTTTAATATGATATTCGTATTTAAAATATATGTAACCTGATGAATAAATTTTAAAATTAGATATGTTCCTACAAAAATGTGATAAAAAACGAAAGAGAAGATATGAGAAAAAATTGTGAAATTTGCTCATTCTGCTAGACGATCGCCTTAAGCCAGCTCATACACGTTGTTTACCGGGCCATTCTATAAGAACGACTTCCATACGTCTTTCTCATATAAATAGTTTCAAAAATACCGGCATAATCAGGTCTGAATATCAACTATTCAGGCCTTGCGAAGAGGTCAAATGAAACGAGAAGAGTAAGAATCCTTCAAAAAAGATTCGTTATTTTTGAGCGAATTTTTTTGTAGAACTATATCCTTTCCCGCTTATGTATTATGAACACATAGTTCGTAACATAAATAAAAAAAATGAAATGTTAAGTATGGGAATTTTTAAAAAATCTATCTCTCGTATCGTATCCCTCAACAGCACGTAGGGCATAGAGTCTACGTGACGTTGCAACGTCGTGCGCTGTTCCGCGACGTCACGCACAACATAGCGCGGCATTTCTACGTGCCGTGGCAACGTTGCCATGCGCACGGTACCCGAGCGAGCTCACTGCAACATTACGCGGAGCGTCAGTACCACGTGGTATGTTTACAAGTGAATACGCATGCGCTGTATCTGTCAAGATGACAATGCGGGGAAACGAAATTGTTCTTGAACTCATCGAGCTGTATCGATCGAAGATCGCATAGAATGTTCGTCCTTCTTTCTCTTTGCAGTAAATAATTTCGCATCCACCACCTTTTTCTCCTCTTACGTTTCGATAAACTCGATAACATAAATGGATACGCAGCTGTCATCATAACCTCATAGGGCGACATTTCCGCGACGTGTGGAAAACAATAATTATTTGCAAAAAGGACCTTGTTTTTAATAATATTCAATTTACTACAGTAAAACCTCATTAATTTGAAATTGCGACCCAAAAAAACATTTCGAATTGCGTGGAACCCCGTTTTCGCTAAATGAAGTGTAAATAGATACGTCAAGCTTGTTAGTCTTGTGGTTAGGACACTCGCCTCGTGATCCAAAGGTCGCGGGTTCGAACCTCACTCCAGACTAGCAAGTTAGTCCTATTTTCATAGTACAAGCGTTTAGCTTAGTTTGAAAATAGTAAGAATATTGATGTGACACATATTCCGTGTTCGCATCTCTATTTTTTTTTTTAAATTAAAAAAAAAAAAAAAAAGATACCGCAGCTGTCATCACAACCTCATCGGGTGACATTTCCGCGACAAGATATGTGAGTCCCGGTGTGTACACGTCAAATGACCGCGTCATTGTCCCCGAAACATGAACGTAGATGTTCATGCGACATGCCGCGCGGAATGCTGCGCTATTTGTCCCCTAGTGAATACATGGCTTAAAACAATTTCATCATTTTTTACAATATTTCTCCAAAGCCGTCGGTGCGTTGAATTGATGAATTGTCCGCGTCGCTTGGACGACACTCCTCCAACCCGGGCTGGCGAAGTGTTCGGCAGTCACGGCCGATGGCCGGCACCATCAGGCCCGACACCTGCCCGGTATGCTGGTCTGCTGGTCCCCCACCTCCGTGTTAATTGGTGCGAACTCGCTTTATCCGACGATTCTACGGATATTCTCCACAATTTGGTCGATTCGTAACGGCGCAACATTGCTTTGTGTTGTATAATACTCCAATTTTATTAATTAATTACTTTGGAACTCAGGCATAAGTCAATTAGATTAGTGGAGGGGGATTTTCGTAATTAGCGAACTATTTTGTATGATTAAGATGAATTATAGAAGTCAAACAGAGACGAAGCTATTTATATGAGATACGTGTATGGAAGTCTCTTATAAGATGTCGCAGAGCTTTCAACCTGTGTGAGCATACTAAATTATCACTCTACACAATGTGACATTTACCAACTTCATCGTAAGAAAATCCACACATTCTCAATTTTTTGAAAGTATGTACCTACACATTTTCCAAATTTGGGAACCTTCTGGACAATGTCATCTGTATTTCGCAGCTGGTAAATATACCTCTATATTTTTAAATAGTAAAAAGCAATGTTCTTCATAATGTATACGATATTTTTACGAATTATTTAACATATACACTAGAATACGCCTGAAAATATTTTCCTTTTTTTTAACTCCTTTTATATTTTGTATGACATCAAGAACTTTATTTTTTTGTTCTAGGCTATGGCTTGCTAAGAATTTATAGATAATCAAAAAAAAAATTGATGAGAAATTGTTGCTTTAAATGACTGCTGAAGCCCTATATGTATGAGGGCATACAATACATCGTCTAAAGTCGTATTTTTTACTACGTCATTTAAATACTGACTTAAATAATGTCGTGCAAATATAAGAATATAAATTTTAGTTTTTATTATAAGATTAAGGGTTGTGCGAAGGGCTCTTATAAGATACAACTGCTGTCTAGCACCGATGGTTGCCCGTCGAATAGCGAAAATTGGTTACAAATCATCGATAAAATCAGATACAAATCTCAAATAACTTTCAGTGTGTCACTGGTTAAAGTACCATCGCTATTGTACATCTACATGTATGAACTTGTAAAATTCAACTGTCGACATAAAAATAGGCCTGCAAGAGGTAGCTGAGTTGTCAGTGAAGTCAGTTAAGCGGTCGATAGCTCCATCGCTCTCGAAAAAAAGTACGATATAATGCAGAAAGCTATTATTTTAGTTTCCAAGAAAATTTCTGGACAGCATATCTACCTACTAATGTATCGATAATTCAAATTTGTGGATGTTATTGAGGGTTTTTTTAGGGCGGACTGGTACAGAGCCTCAAATTCAATATTCTAAATATTGTATCGAGTTGTCGGTTGACGTTTGACAGCCGAATACAAGCGAAGGCGCATGCGCGCAGAGAACAGCGCAGAACACGCGCAGAATGGCGGGCCGGTGTGCTCAGTCGTTGAAATAACGAACTAACAGATAAATCGAAAGCGAAGATTTTATAAAAGTCTTAACCGCAGTAGCGAAACAAACGCGAAGCGGTTCTTTGAGTTTAAAATGTAGTATTGCGTTTCCAGCGAATGTAAAATGTCAGATAAAATGTACAGGCGATAATAAAGGTTTGTTTTACGAGTGACCAATTACGAAATACGAGTTTAGTCGTTTCATTTCGGCACTGATTAATTCAACAAAAATGATAATTCAACCACAGAAACAGTTGAAACACAATTATTTACGAAATATTGATAGATTCGTGAACTAACGCAGTCAAGGTTAAACCTTTTGAATGTTTGAAAATTGGTAATAATCAAATTGCAGTTGTTACAACACTTTTGAAATTCGTAATGACTGCAGATGCGGGAGGAAGCGGGATGAATTGAAAGCCTTAGCGCTTGTTCAGACACAGCGGAAACCGTTCAGTTTCAGAATCGCGTTTCAAAACACGCGATTTGTGTCATCTGTTCACACAGCCGCGGTTAATAAGCGATTTGTGCGCGCGAAAATAAACGTCAGTTTGTCAGTTCTGGTGCCGTTCTCCATCTTTGAATATCAGAGATATATTCGCTCATTATTTTGTTAACGACGGCCGTGTTCCATGGCAAGACACATAAATATCATTCTGTCAGTTCATTTTTCTTCTTCTTCTTCTCTAAAATACTCTTTTTTTCCACGATTTCCAAATATCTCCACCAACTCCTGCCAAGCTTGGTTCTTGGCATATTTGAGTAATCCTCACACTATTACAGGTCTTTTCTCCCATATTACAGGTCTTTTCTCCACTTCATCAATAAAAAATTCAGTGTCAAAGCGATCCATAACCATAGAAAAGAGAATATAATCCAAGCGTGCTCCTGTTGTGACATGAAACCGTGCGGTGCCCGCAACGCGACTGAACGCTCTCGTAAGGCCCCATAGTAATAGGATCGTGCGGGCACCGTGCGGGTCTATTTTCTAGGGGTTGTGTTGCGGGCACCGCTGCGGTTGACTAACCGCACGGTTGTGTCTGAACGATCACATACAAACCTAGGTAAATGAGACCCGCACGGATCTCATGCGATTCTGAAACGGCACGGTTCCCGCTGTGTCTGAACAAGCGCTTACAGAAGGTCTCGGTAGACCTTGGGCACGTCGGGCGGTCCCTCTCGAGAATTTGATCCATCCGTGCGTCACGATCCCCCATCGCGGCCACTTCAGCCGCGAGGATACATTCATTCGGTATTATTCATTGTTTTTAAGTGTAATTCTGTTCGTTGTCGACCGACGCTCTGGCACCAATAATCGCAACCTCTACCGAGAATCAATTAATTTTACCACACAAGTATATTATCTTTCGGTAGAGTTGTATTAAATATACAATTATCCATCAGTGTCTTTACAAACGAGGAGTGATGACACAAACGGATAATTTTATTACTTATTATAAATCTACCGAAAATCGCTCCGTTGGCAAAAACATTACAAGATTGAATATGCAAATTTGATTTAATTGTGAAGAATATCCCAAAACTCGCAACTCAACATCAAAACGACTCCAAGGGGCCATTAGTGTCATAGTTCAAATTGTGACATTTGTTTGACACAAAGTTTGCATTTTTGTTTCAATATTTTTGACTTATTTTTTGTAAAACGTTGGACTATCATTACAGTAACTCATATCGATTACTAAAAATTTATTCATTTGAATACAAGTTAAATAAAATGAAAAAACCCTGAAAAAAATTCCAATTGGAATGTTTTTCAATTTGAATTCGGAAGTTTTTATTTCTTTATTTGACTTGCATTAAGTGGAATGAATTTTTCGTATTTGATATAAGTTACTGTAATGATAGTCCAACGTTTTACAAAAAATAAGTCAGAAATATTGAAAAAAATGCATACTTTGATGTCGCATATCTCCTTAACTATTGATATTAGGCCATAATAGCTTGAACATTTTCGACTCATAATCAAGGCAGAAATATAGTCCTGCAAGGTTATTAATGTTTTCCAAATAACCCTGTGTATGAAATAAGTATTTTATTTTATTTCGATTCTATACTTTTTTTCTACAGATATTCTATATTTTTGTAATTTTTTAAATGCGTTTTTGAGTTCTATTTCAATACCATAAAGACAGATTAAGACTTCAGTCAGATTTCTCTACAATTTCAGGTAATCTGCAACATTGAATTATTACTCCATAAAGTAATTTTTAATACTTCTCACTTTTATCATGAAAGTTGAATATAATGTCATTCATCTTATGTAGAAAAATGTCATAATTGGAATATTTCTATATTTTATGATTTATCAAGCATCCTGTTAATTACAGACAAAAATATATAAAAATAACATACAAACACGAACAGATTATAGACATAGAATTATTTCCTATTAAATAAAATGATTTTTTTTACAAAATACGTACATTTTAACATTTTGTACCAAACTGAATATCTTCAATAAAGACGTCTTGTAATAAAGCGCGACTTATTTACTAAGAGTTTTTAGTTTGACCTTTTCATGATTGTTACAAAATTAATATGCTCGTAGAAATTTTTATAAACAAAGCGAACCTTTATTTAATATAATATTTATTTTTGTGGTCTGTGGTGTATATAGAAACTTGCGTATAAATAAGAAAATAATTGATTTCATTTCACTTTATTTAAATAAATAAATCAAGATCCGTGCTCCCAGCTAGATAATACAGATTATGGCCCAAACCGCGGATTTACGACAGGTAATGGAGGTAGATTGATTTAATTTTTGACGGAAATTGTCTAGTTCGAATGTTTTCTTGGAACTGAAACCCGTCAGTCCGCTCGTTGCAGTCGGCCAATAGTAAAAAGTTAATTGAAGTCACGCAGTGCTCCTAATAAGTACGGCAATTATTTAATTTGTTTATATATCCCTAAAATAAGTCATAAAAACTTTAATTTGTACCTACAGGTAGGTAATACCGTATACAGGGCTGAGCAAAGTTATGGAATTATTTTCGTTTATTATTGTTTTGTATCTTTTATTTCAAGCATTATATATAATAAAGCCAACGTGCCGTTTAGTACATTCTGAGATGAACGAATCAATTTGTTAATTTTTCATATAAATAATGGAGATATACTAAAAAAACATTACCATTCATTTGGATAGTCTGCCTAGTAAATGACTTAAAATATTTTTTGTAAATCTAGCCTGTGCAATTATTTTTTAAAACAGTTTCATTTGTTTATATCAGAATGTACTAAAACGTCACATAGGATTAATTATATATACAGCGACGAGATTGTTTAACCTAATAAAGTGGTGAAAACAAAGTGATTTGTGTTTTATTTTAATAATAATGTCACCACAAAGTTCAAGTCTTCATGCAGAAGAAAAAATATTCTCCGAACAGTTGATATAATTTAATAAAAGAAGATTACGTTTAGGAACACTGAAGATCTGTTTATTTTGAAACGAAAGATGAAAATTTTAATAGTTGCACTACGCATTAATGACAAATATTATTAAATGTTTATAAAATTAAATTCCAACAAGCAGCAATCAAGAATACTTATTTTTAATGTTGAAAATATAATAAATCATAAAAACTACAGTAGTCTGCCTCAGTACAACCTGAAATAACAAATTAACACAAACAAATTCTCTCGCCAAATTGATACCCATTCAATTTTCCGCCTGCATTCGATGTACGGTATTCTGCTACCCGATAAGGCATATAATTAAAATTTAAACGCAAGCGACGTGAATCAAATTATTTAAATATGTGTACCATTCTGGCGATGAAAAACATTCGTCCTTTTTTATAGTTAGAACAGGCGTCATCACTGTCGTTGGACGTTTCTAATATTGTATAATGATGAACTCAAACCAAATGTTTCATTTTTAGTGACACAAGAACATTTTGGCTTACTTAATTACTTACCATCACACCGTTTTCCCGTGGGGGTAGGCAGAGAGAATAGAGCTCCACACTCTTCTGTCGCGATATACAACTCTCGTCTCGTCCACATGCATACATCTTCGCGTGTAAGCTCGCCGGTTGTTGAGGCTTCTAACGGGACTATCTTCCAGTATCTGGTTAATCTGGTCATGCCACGTCTTCCGCGGTCGCCCTCTCTTTCTGGCGCCAGCAACACTTGCATTATATATATTTCTTTCCATTCTTTCTTCATTCATTCACTCAACATGCCCATACCATCTGAGCGACCCTTTTTTAATTCTATTAATTATGCTAAGATCAGCTTTACATTCATTCCTAATATCATCATTCTTTACTCATAAATGGATTTGCCACACATACGTCTAAGGGATCTCATCTCCACTGCATTCAATCTACTTTCGTTCCTCTTCTGCCAGTTCCAAGCTTCACTTCCATCAGTGTTGGCTGCTTGGATTATTACTTTTCACCATCTTCACAGCGAGTCTTGGTAACCTTCCAAGCGGTGTGGAGTTTCGCAGGATTCATAATTGTGTAGTGGGTGAAGTCTATCAAGACAATCATATCCATGATACTTAGTTTTTAATTTTATTATGCAAGATGTCAAAAATGATTAATTGTCCGAAATTGGCTGCGTTATCACCATCATTATCGGCTGTTTTACTATTTTGGTGACTTCTTCCAGAGTCCCAAAAGTTCACTTCCATGTTTTTTTGCAGAATTTGATAATTACATCAGTGCAGCGGGTTTAAGGGCGGTTTATGAGCCTCTCGATTCCCCTCGGAACCAAATGCGTTGCAGTTACACCCATTACATTATGAGTAATGGGGCAGTGCGCGATGTGTTGATAGCTCCTCATATCGCATAACTCAATTACAAAGGGGAGGTTCTCCGTCGATAACTCGGCGCAGCCCGTCAACCCCTAACCGTCGAGCAGCCTGACAAAATACACCCTGTTCAATTATAATTCCGGGGGGCGTGTTCGGCCGGCTAAATTGTGTTTATTTCGCGCAGCCTCCCCCACGTTCTGCCCTTCAGACATAATGCAGTTAGCCAGGAAGTGCACCTACCTGGTTTCGTTCAACATATGGATCCATTGGCCGGGAACTGACAGCATTAAACGCCAATTTCCGGCCGCTTGATTGGACGGCGAAAAGCGCACGTGACCCTTGTGAAATAAATTAGAAATAATTTGTAACTGATAATTTTGACGGTGTAATCGTATCGTCGTCATTATCAGTACAGTGCTACAATCTAGGCTGAGTCTTCTTTCTATCGGTTTGCCGTCCTCAGGCAACGTTCCTTCAATTTTTTTTAAGATATGTTTTTTTACGATTTTTTATTTAAAAATAAAATAAATACCTACTTACTCCCATGTAAAACTACCGTCATTTTTTAAGTAATAATAATAATATGTAAATAATAACAAAAAACAATCTATCTAGACATTTTTACTGACAATTTGCTTTTATTTAAAATGAAACTCCGTAATCTCATTTATGACTATTGATTTGATACTTCTTTAATTGAATCCCATTCCCTCCCTCTCTCCACCCCTCCCATTTTATGCATTATCATAATTTAAATCTTTGAAATATTTATTATTTATCACATATTCTTTATAATTGTTTTTCATTTAGTTTTTTTTAACCAGCTTTGAGGAAACTTTACTGATCATACTCACGGATATTTTTTTTTATATTATATTTAAAAAAAAATGTACTGTATGTTTCCCAAATAAAATAAAATAAAGTAATTAATAAAACAGTATTGCCCTAGACTGGCTCAAAAACTTAGATATCCCCATCTGATCCCCCACCATACGAAAGAAACTAACTAACTAACTAACTAACCATCACGCCGTTTCTCTGCAGGGGTAGGCAGAGAGGATTGAACTCCACACTCTTCTATCCTGGCACACCACTTTTGCTTCGGCCACATTCATACATCTTCTCACACACGTTCTACGGTTGTTGCGGCTTTTAACAGGGCCATCCTCAAATACTTGTAGTACCTGATCGTGCCAGGTCTTTCGCGGACGCCCTTATTCCTGTTGCCTTCAACATTCGCCTCATATATTTTCTTAACCATCCTTTCCTCGTTCATACGTTCCACATGACCAAACCATCTCAGCACTCCTTTCTTTATTCTATCTACCACACTACAGCTAGCATTGCATTCACTTCTAATTTGTTCATTCCTCACTCTATCGACCAAAGATTTTCCACACAAGCGTCTTAGTGACCGCATTACCACCGCATTCAGTCTACTTTCATTCCTCTTTTGCCAATTCCAGGCTTCACTTCCATACATAAGGGTTGGCACTAGAACGCCATTATGTACCGCTAGTCTTGCTTCTTTTGACAGATTCTTATTGGCCATAATTGCATTTAGTGCACCATTAACTTTGTTTCCCGCAGTTACTCTCCTTTCGATATCATTCTCAGCCTTGCCGTCTCTACTAAACATACTTCCCAAATACACAAACTCGTTCACTTGTTCTAAGCATTCGTTGTTTATTATTACATCACACTTAGTCACTCTTTCGTCTCTCTCGAATACCATCACTTTCGATTTGCTGACATTCATCAGAAGTTCACTCTGCATGCATACATTGGACATCCCGGATACCAGAAAGAAGAAGAAACATAATATTAATGTATCTATTGTTTTATTTTCATAATTTCATAAAAGTTTTCAAAATTTTGCGCTGAACTCGAAGAAATTGTTGTTAGGTACATCTGTGTCTGCAATATTTTATCTCGATAACTTTGTTTAGTCGAAATTACGTATATTTATTTTTAAGGATGACAAGAAATTGTGCACATTGGTTTGTTTTTTTAATTGTAATTAAATTTATGCGGAATGCGGATGTACTGATAATATATCATTCGCAAAAGTGCGAATATTATATCCACAGCCGATTGGTCAAAATATCCGCGCTAAAAAAACTACAAAGCAACGCGAGAAAGGGAAAGGAGCCGCTAAATCATCCGTGATGGCGTTTCGCATTTTAATGCAAGTTTTAAAATGGAACAATAAAAAGGTCATAAAACAATTTTAGTGCCTCTTAGCTGTCCGGAGGTTCTTGCCTTGTGTCAACACCGTTTGATTTGTTGCCTTTTTCTGCACAGGGTCGTATGAAATTTGTCTGTGCCTCGATCATGGCACTCCAAGTTTCGTTGAGCGTTTTACTGGTGAAAACAAAACCAATCTCGCGCCTACACAAAGAAATGATTTTTTTTTACGTTGTGCAGCATCTTTCAGGTGGTGAGAAAGACTTCTCTAGTTGTATTTTAATTTTTATTGGATTGGATTACATGTAGTATATTGTAAACTAATAAACAGTATATTGACGCATATATACTGATTTGTACAGTAAAACCTCGATATAACGGGCCTCGGATGTAACAGACAAAAAATCCGGTCAAATGTAAAAAAAAAGAACGTCCTGTTAATATTATACATGCCTAAAACAATTTTTAGCGGCCATGATATTCACGTCATACGTCTAGCACTAGAATTTGTGACAATGCTATCCTGCTCGTAGACTGCACCTAGCCAGAGCGATAGTATATTAGGGGATTCCCTGATATAACAACGCGCAGGTTTCAAGTTAACAAGATATGGGTGTTTGCCACGCTGGCCGGGGATTCACGCAACTCAATAGCAGTTTGACTTGTTTACTCGAAGTGAATGAACGCATTTAGTGTAATCCAGTAAATAATTTAAATTTTCGCAACCCTACCCTTTAAATATGGACAAACGGAAAAGAATCAAACTAATGATCAATCAAAAACTAGAAATTATACAAATGTTGAAGTCTGGAATGTCTGCGTCTCGTTTAGGTATGTGAACAATATGGCAAAAAACAGCAAACTTCAAAAGTGCAAACTAAACTTGATTCCCTTTTCAAAGCAGGATTACCGAAAGCAAGCGCGTCGATATCAAACAGCAACGTCACTCCACGACGAATGTTTTGTATTTTTTATTTATATCTAAATACAGTGTATATATCTTGAAAAAAAAAGTTTTTTGATTTATTTGAAACCTAGTTTATATAACGGACTTTCGGCTTTAACGGACACCCCATCCCCCGAATTAATCCGTTATATCGAGGTTTTACTGTATTAGCATATAATAGCTACGATCAAATATAACACAGTTCGTAAATCACTTTCACACACTCGACATGGAGCTCCTATTCTTACATATAAAAAATTACAATGAGTTGGCTTCGAGGAACGAGTACCGAGGAGTCAATCTTGGTCTCCTGGCAGAAAGGCGACCGGGGGGTCGCCCCAGAAAACAGTGAGAGAACCAAAAAAAGGGTATGAAAATAGAATGGCTCTGGACTGGTTAACTCTTACGGAAGCAGCACAAGACAGGGGAATATGGAGATGCTTTGTCGAGTATTTGGGCCCCCGATCCTAATAGGACAAGGGGATGAAGATAAAGGTGTTGAGCCTACGTTCCTGGGTCGCCAGGGTCTCTCCAACCAGGTCTCTTCGGCCCAAAGCGTGGCCCAAGAAAATCTCACTTCTAGGAACTTCGTCACTTTACAAAAATTACGAAGTTCACGAATCAAATACAACAACATATTCAGTATTTCAATACAGTGTTTAAAATAAAATGTATTAAAAAATTAATTAATTACGTTCTTGTTTCGACATCTCCACGTAATAACTAATGACCATTTTTGCTATAGCAAGAGTATACAGGGTTATTTGGAAAACATTAATAACCTCGCAGGACTATATTCCTGCCTTGATTATGAGTCGAAAATTTTCAAGCCATCATGACCTATAGTTATGGAGATATGCGACATCAAAGTTAGCATTCTTTTTTCAATATTTCCGACTTATTTTTTGTAAAACGTTGGACTATCATTACAGTAACTTATATCGATTACGAAAAACTCATTTCAATACAAATGATAAAAACCCTGAAAAATTTCCAATTGGAATTCGAAGGTTTTTTATTATTTTATTTGACTTGTATTAAAGGGAATGAATTTCTCATATTCGATATAAGTTACTGTAATGATAGTCTAACGTTTTACAAGAAATAAGTCAGAAATTTTGAAAAAATTTTCAAACTTTGATGTCGCATATCTCCATACCTATTGATATTATGTCATGATAGCTTGAACATTTTCGACTCGTCATCAAGGCAGAAATACAGTCCTGCGAGGTTATTAATGTTTTCCAAATAACCCTGTATAGTTAAGAAATACGTAGAATAATTTTGTGACTAAATAGGAGAATCAATATTTATACAGCAAATAACTATTTTACCAGAAAAAAAAATTGTATTTTGGTTGTCAGAAAATATTCTCAACAAATTCGATAAAAATACACATTGGGTTTTTAATTGAATAATCGCTAAGTCCGGCCCTGGGCCCGGGTTATTTAGTGCCATACTCTCTGCAGATAACACCACTCTGCAGCACGAGCCACTAAATTAGCGTCATCATTTAGAAACATTCTTTATGAGATGATCGTATATTACGCATTAGGTAGAAATCTGGTCATTTGATAACATCATCAAAAAATTAAATATTAAATTATTATTCATTCAGGCAGCATCTGAGATGGGTATGAATTATGAAATGTAGACAACTTCAAAATTCATGTTTTTGATTATTACAATGATATCGAAAGGAGAGTAACTGCGGGAAACAAAGTTAATGGTGCACTAAATGCAAATATGGCCAATAAGAATCTGTCAAAAGAAGCAAGACTAGCGGTACATAATGGCGTTCTAATGCCAACCCTTATGTATGGAAGTGAAGCCTGGAATTGGCAAAAGAGGAATGAAAGTAGACTGAATGCGGTTGAAATGCGGTCACTAAGACGCTTGTGTGCAAAATCTTTGGTCGATAGAGTGAGGAATGAACAAATTAGAAGTGAATGCAATGCCGGGCTGTAGTGTAGTAGATAGAATAAAGAAAGGAGTGCTGAGATGGTTTGGTCATGTGGAACGTATGAACGAGGAAAGGATGGTTAAGAAAATATATGAGCAACAGGAATAGAGGGCGTCCGCGAAAGACCTGGCACGATCAGGTACTACAAGTATTTGAGGATCCGTCCTGTTAAAAGCCGCAACAATCGTAGAACGTGTATGAGAAGATGTATGAATGTGGCCGAAGCAAAAGTGGTGTGCCAGGATAGAAGAGTGTGGCGTTCAATCCTCTCTGCCTACCCCTGCAGGGAAACGGCGTGATGGTTAGTTAGTTAGTTGATTATTACATAGTTGAATTTTGTATTTTTCAAAATTCGGTTTCTTTCATCTGCTTTTCTACCCTTATTCCGGTGATGTCCCCCTAAAATATTATCAAAGGTTCTCCAAAATAATTAGGTGACCTCACAACTTTGGGAAGCAATCAAAAGGTAGGGAGAAAAGGGAGACATATGAGTAGTCTTTCATCTTTCTCTGTGATTTATCTCAATTTGTTTAAGATTAAATTTCATACAACTCACGTGAATTGCTGTGAATTTCGTTTTCTTATCCAAGGTTCCTACGTAAACTGACATTTAAAAAAATCAATTTTACAGGAGTGCTGCTTGAAGTTTGGCTTTACATGTAAAATGAGCGTTTTTTTTTTTTTTTAGCGAAATTTAATATAAATTAAATTTTAATAAATATTATTATTAAGTTCTACGGGTTAAGTATTTTTATGTGTTACAGCTGTTTCGGCTTGTAAGGCCATTATCAAACAGTGGATATACCACGTACAAACGACTTATTTACCTATACAATTTTAAGTTACCCCTTCCCCTTTAGAGTAATTAGATATTTGTGGTGAAGCCCTGTAGTAATGTACGTTTTTTCCGGGCACTTATCATTAAAGGTGCTAAAAATAAACATGGAGTTCTACAAATTAAACACAAAAACCATAAATAAAATGAGCGTATTTGTCAAAAATATGGTATTTAAAAAAAATGTGTTGCAGTTGAGACTATTTTCTATGTATTAATACAAAAAAGTAAAAAATGCACTTTTGGTAGATGTCCATGCTTACGTCGATATGATCTCCCGTCAGTCACAGATGTTATTAATTGTATATCATTAATAATAATATTTTTCGAATTATATTCTTCTTCAATTTTTAGAAAATTCACATCCTTAGCTATATGCGCAATTATCTCATTTAAATTTCGTTTATAAATATTTATTTTATGAAGATCATTAATCACTTAAATTATTGTAAAAAAATCTATTTATTTTTCTGCAGTGTGTAGGTAGACCTACCTACACCAAGTGTCATTAATTCGATATGTAACTAATTAATTTTTTTTTGTTTCCTACATAGTGGGCCAGTGCATTAATTAATCAACTTTTAAAGTCATTGAAATATGTGTCAAATCAATTAATCACGTGTATCTAACTACGCAATAGCTACTGAGTTTCAAATTAGTCAAAATATGTAAAATTATTAAAAAATCTTTTTCAAGTACAGGTTTCGTTCTTGCTCGACAGTCGGAATTTTTTGTTGAGTACCGAAAATCTTATAAGTTTGATCCTGATGTTTTAATTAAATCATCTTTGTCATCGACTATCCTGATTTCGAATGTCTGTCCGTCCGTAACTCGCTGGAATTAGGCTGGAATTTCAACAACACTGAAGCCGGGGCGCCCGGATGCGACACGTCAATTAGCGCGCGGCCAATGTTACACGCAAGGGTCGTTATTAATTATTATTATGTCTTGGTGCTGGTGTCAAATAAATTATAAATACTATTGATTTGTACCAATTCGACACGCAGGTACTGAGAATTTCTATAAATTATTATTAATTTAAAGAATTTTACCAATATGTAGGTATATCATATACCAAATAATTTGGATAATATGTTAAAATACTTTATATATTAAATTACTGTAATTGTAAGGAGATAACATAGTCATACGTTTTTTTTTTTTGCTAATTAAACGAGTAAAAATGACATCCAAATTAATCTTTTTGAAACGTAAATTATACAAACGTTAAGGAATAGAAATTTTATCATTTACAAATGAATGGCGTGGCGTTTTATTTCTAAGCATTTGATTTAATTTTATTATTGAAACGTGTAAAAAACGACAAATCATAATTATTAACGATATTTAAAACAGCATAATTGACCATGAGTATAAGTCTATACAAATATAGTGATATTCATCAAAGGTACACTTATAATATACATATTTTAAAAAGAGTGAGCAACTAAGTACATAAGCACTTTCTCATTTTGTATTTGTCTTTCATCTCGAATTGTATTTTTGTTATTATTTAACTACATATATTCAAAGATGCTTCAAAGATGGAGTAAAATTGTTACATGCTGGTACCCCAGAGATGGGAAAAGGAAAAGGGGAAGACAGCCCAAGAGATGGGAGGATGAACTAAAATTAACAGCAGGCCCTTTCTGGAGAAGGGTCGCCAGGGATAGAACTCAATGGAAATTGTTGGAGGAGGCCTTTGCCAAAAGGCACACTGAACTTAGAGATATTCTTTAAACAGGGAAAGCATTTTATCTTACACAAAAATCTAAGTTCAGGATAAAGGGCTAATTGATTGATTGATTCAAAGATGCGTGTTTTTAATGAAGGCTTTTTTATTTTTCGTTTTTTAAAATTGTATGAAAGTACGGCGATAGTTGTATCACAGGCACATCTATTTTTTTGATCCAATACTATAATTTGTATGCTGGGAAATATATTGAGAAAAATTACACCTTATTAGTTTAAGCATATTTATTTGAGTTTGTATTTATACAAAGTACTCATTAGAAGTCAGTGTTAAAATGTGTGTATGCGTTAAGACAGTTAATATCACGTGCAAAGCTTTGAGGAAACGACGTGGGTGTCGGAAAATATAATATATCGACGTTTTCTACGTAAACCGGGACATCTATAAAAAAATCAAAAATCCATTTTTGACTTTCTTGTACCGATACAAAGAAAAAATTCCTCTACGTAATACAAGACTTATAAACAATGTTCCTACCTTTTTCAGAGAAACAACTAACGTAAAGACTAACAATTGCGCTCATTTTCTATCTAAAGCCTTACATCAAACAGTTCTCCTGTAAAACAGTTTTTTTTAAATGTCTAAGCTTACTTAGGAACCCTTCGATATGTGACTAAATAGGGATGCTAATATTTCTCCATAAGTTTTTACAATTTGTAAAAATCAAACTCCATAGATTGTCTCCATTACGAAGATACGCAATCTGTATTTCAAAAATGTAAATTCATAGATTCGCGACCCGGCAGCGGGCGGCGGGCAGCGGGCAGCGGGCGGGCATAGACAATGGCGGTGCGTCAGAGACAAGTGGCGCAGATAGAGCCCTCCCGCCGGACGATAAGGCCTCCATTAAACCTCGTCGCCCGCTAATGGAGGGAGGCGATAAACCAGCGACATCTGTGGGGGGCCGTTCATGTCACCTTATTCTCTATTTAAATAATAATTCAATTTTTGAAAACTTCAAAAGTGATGCTTCATATGAACGCTCGACGTTCCATCGCTTCCTCAGTCTCTTCTCGAGTCTGGCCTTGTCGCCAGTGACGCGTGCGATAACTCACATTCAGTCACTTAAGAGAAGTAGAAATTAGCCATGTAACTTTACTGAATATATTCAGTTTCTATTCTGTAGTTAATTGTTCTTTTATCTATTACTTGCATGAATACCTTTACACATTGTATACTTACATATCTAGCAAACTCATAACCAAACAAACTCAAAACTCAAACCTATAATAAGGCACTAAAAGTAATTTTTTGTCATCTCGCTAACGCGCCATATTTGTTTCATCTTCGCGAACTAAGAAGATTGCATAGATAATCAATACTAGCCGCGAATGACATTAGCATGCTCATAAGCAAGCCTGTTCACACGTGCTCAAAAGATACCCCCTTCCACCCGCAAATGTGCGTACGCACATGCTACTAAGTAACAATGGCTCAAGAAGCTCAATACTACGCATGCTCACGTGCCACTAATGAGCATATATATCAGTACCTTTACGAACGGAAACATCCATTCACAATTACATAATACATAAATTCATAAACAATTTAATGTTGCCTATTTTCATTCCTGGTGTAGTATTTTGCGAACGGAGAAAAAAGTAATAAAATTAAATAATTTTATTACTTTTTTTTAATTAAAAATACGCCGATAGAATGCGAACGCCCCCACCTGTTTGTATGTTGTCCCGACTAAATGCTCGCGTTGTCTCGCTGTGTTTTGTTGTCGTCGGCCGGGCCGGGCGCGCCGGCGCGCGGCGGGCAAGGCGGCGACACCTCCCGCAAAGAGACAAAGCCTCCGCCCGACGCCGTCCCGACAAGCCAACAAACGGAAAACACTTTTCCTTACATTGTTTTACTCGACCGCGCAAATGTTTTTTTTAACGGCGTTCGGTCGCGCGTCGTTTCTACAGTACGACCACTCTATGATGGCACTTCTGACGTTTGGACTTTCATGAAGTATCGTTATTAATGACAGTTAAATATTGGAGGACAAATGCTATACTTTATTGCGCGAACGCCAGAGTAGTGATGTCCATCAACATTAAATATGGAACGAACGAAATTGTGACGAATGTGCGGACGCTTGGATGAGGGAGAGGCAAGCGTGCGAGCGAGACGAGTGAATGGCGCCCGTGCTGTTGCGCCGCACCGGGCAGAACGAGATTCACCGGGGTCCGAATCAGTTGTACATATTGTATTATAAGTAGTGTCTCCAATAAATGTTATTACCTACGTAACGCGTATTACTAGAAGAACCCGATTATTTCCAAATGCGTAGGCCGAGTTATATTGCCTACGCACGCAAGAACATCATATTCGAAATGTTATAGGATAATGATTGCCTGTATAATATGCGTAGAATACGCAGAATAAGTATCCAAAATAACACAACAAATCTGACAGATCGATTGTGCCCTCTAAATATGATCTTTTTCTATGGCTTTATTAGAGGGCAAAGAAAACGGCTACAAAACAATAAAAGACGGATCAGACTGGGCTAATGTAGTGAATAGAACCGTGCGACGAATAAAGGAAGATTACGAAAGAGATATTAGAATCGATAATATTTTAGATAATGATATTATAATTAATTTAGGAAATGATAGCAGCGACGATAGTTCAATGGAGAGTGATAGTAATGGGGATGAATCAGATTGAAACATTCAAGTAAATATTTTTATCTAAGAAAAATGTGTTTTATTATTCTTCTATAACCTTTTTTATGTACAAAGACTTTCTCAACTCACACCGTGCGACGAATTTTTTTTTCGACTGAATTTTTTCGTTAATGATTTTAAGTGTGTCACAACACTATTACGATCTGTCAAAAATGCCATCTTACGATGGCTCGAGTATAGTGGGCGGATAGGTACTTGGCGTGACGCTGGGATTTTAAATTTGGAACATTTTATGGTCGTATTAACATTTTACTTAGTTTTACGGTCGCGTGGAGCGCTGTCGGCATTTTTATTGACTAAGAACGATTTTTTTTTTCATTTTTTTTTTCTCTGAATTGTGTGACACTCTTTCAGTAATATTTTGGGTTTACGGCCGTAAATAATATTTTTATTCGAGCAAACATAACGCCCTGTGAATGGTGGAGGGGCCAACATATTTATTGCGACTCTTATTCGTGCCTTTGTCCGGGGACCATTCGTGAGGCTTTTATCGGGAAATTATGCCGCTGATAAAAATTAATAAGGCCTTGTGTAATTCATTGGCCGATAAAAATTATATCTAGCCGGCGGGTGGGGAATCCACCTTGGTTCATCTGGCGCGCGTTCGCTTTTGTAATCTCTCTACAACGAAATTGGACGGAAATAAAAAAATACTCGTTTATAATGTTCTCATGTATGTGCACAAAACAACAAAATGCTAAAATATTAAATAAATAAAATTTCTGAATAATCGTGGTTTTTCTGAATTTTCAAATCATTTATTAGAAAATTTTGGTCTGAAATTGAATAATTTAGAATCATTATAAATTAATAAAAATATTATTAATAATCAATTAAAATTAACTAATAGCCCAATTCTAAAAAAAATTCCAATAATTGCGAGTAATCAAAAACTTCAGCAATAATATCTAAAAATAAATTTTCAAATAATTTAGAAAAACAAAAGACATTATTCATTTTGATATTTGAAATATGAAAAATGTAAATAAGCTGAATGAATTTAAAAATAAACGCTATAATTATTTCAAAAAAATGTATAGCATTGTAGGTTATAGACTGTATTTAAATGATAGATTACAAGAATGTTAAATTGTATTAAAAATAATGAGAAGTAGATATTACAATATACAAAAAAAACTGTTTTCTATATCTGCAAGGTATTGAAATGAATGAATTTTTCATAATAGATATATTGTAATGATAATTCAACGTTTTTTAGAAAATACATTAAAAAAAGCAAACTTTGATATCACTTATCTCCATAACTAGTGACATTAGGTCATGTTTGCTTGAATATTTTCTGTCTGTTCGTAACTCGCTGGAATAAGGCTGAAATTACAACAACAACAACACCGATGATGACTAGCCGCTAATGAGTCCCTGGCGCCCGAGTGTGACACATCAATAGGCGCGGGGGTCATATTACACGCTGGGGTCGTTAATAATTATTATTATGTAACGTTATTTTTCGATTTTTTGTTACTATCAGCCAAACGTTTATAAAACCATGACATGATATCTGTCACACGGATGAACCAGCCTTCATCGATGTCTCAATCGACATCGCACGAAGTTAATAAAGATTAGTAAATATTAAGGGTGAGTACTTCTCCCTGTACGTGCTGTAAATTGGGCTCGAAGTCAATTACCCGCCCGGGCGGGAGACTAGCGCCGCCGGCGGCTGGCCGCGGAACTACTAAACGGAATTGTTTTATCGCGTGTCACCCCCGCCCCGCCCCCCCCACCCCCCGCGGGACGATTAGGGGGACACGTAAAAGGAAGAGTGGATTGTCAGCGGCGCAGCGGTGTTTGGGGAAGGTTCGCAAATGGGTCACGGAAAACGGCAAAGAGAAGGTTTATTTTTATCGTCACGCCTTTCGTCTGCGGATTTCAACATATTCCTACACCAGCTGGTCTTACCCGGCGCTGCACGGGTAAAGAATTAAGTAAAAAAATAAGTTTGTGAGGGAAAACAAAGGTTTCCCTGTTCTCTAAAAAACAATGTTATTGTAACATAACTGTAATACTTAGATATATGGTATTACAGACTTTGTAGATATTGATGTCCTCTATAAAACTGTAGTACATCACTTTGCTCTATGATCAATAATTTCCGCAGCGTACGCGATAAAAGGTTTTTTTTGGAATTTTTTTCACACGTTGGGTTACATTATCGAAGTTTTCGTACGGATCCCTGACATTTTTGAAAATATTCTATAGCCTATGTTCATTACGGATAATGTAGAATTCTAAATGTGAAAGAATTTTTCAAATCGGTCCAATAGTTTCGGAGCCTATTCAACGCAAACAAACAATCAAATCTTTCCTCTTTATAATATTAGTATAGATAACTGTCGATAAGCAGGTACAGTAGCCGGAAAACATCTTGAAATTCTGCGGCGTAGTGGGGGAACGTTTGCGCATCTACCTTTCCACCAACGAGACCCAAATTTCGTCTTCTGCGCATTCCCCCACTTAGCCAAAGAATTTCATGAAGTTTGCCGGCAACTGTATGAGTATACGTCTCATACATTAACAACTTTGAATATCGTTTTAAAAGCGCAGAAAGACTAAACTGACAAGAGCAACACGGACGAGAATTCGGTCAAATATTTAATTTATTATATTAGTTACTGAAGTTATACGTTTTTAGGCGTGTTAAGGGTTTTAGAAATTTTAGTATGCACCAAAATGCTATAATGCTAAATGAAATATTAGCTAAGTTCACTTGGAAGACCCTACAGCAAATGTACCTAGTAAGGGCAGGATAAAATGCGCATGCGCATTCTGTCCTGCTATGTTGCAACGCAAGGTATACAACCATAACTTCTAACGCGAGTAAAGCTGCAATTTTAGATCATAATTCATGTTTATCCCTATGATTTGAACATGTTATAATTATTTTTAAGTTCTGAACTTATTTCCAATGGAAAGAGCGTACAATATTTAGTTTAGATGGATTATTAACTCATTTGTCACAAAAATGTTAGTTATCAACTTCTTGCCATGGCGTCTTCAATTATTACGTTTGTCCCCTCCTGGCTCTGCGCCGCTACGCTCCTGGACTACTGACCCGACAGACATTAGTCGCTATCCAAAGGAAAAAATCAAACAGAAAAGGATCTAAAATGAAAAATAAAGGTCCTCCACGGCGACAGTCGCCGCTCGTGGGTCCTCGTGTCAATTGATTACAGGTGGCGGTGCATCACGAATACTTGAACGCATTCTTGGAATTTCGGTTTCCCGTACAGGCGATACACGAAATCAATCGGTCCGATTTGTTGACGCATATGTTCCGGACCACAGCGAAATACCGGTCCAAATATTCAACATTCAAGGCCGGATTTCCGGATACAGAGAGATTGGCAGTTTTTTTTTCGGAGGCTTGAAATACGTCACGAATCTGTGGTAGAAAATCCATTAAAAATGCTTGAAATTTTGCAGAAGGCCACTGGTGGAGGATGAGGAATATACAGGGTTATTTGTAAAACATTAATAACCTCGCAGGGCTATATTCCTGCCTTGATTATGAGTCGAAAATGTTGAAGCTATTATGACCTAATATCAACAGTTAAGGAGATATGCGACATCAAAGTTTGCATTTTTTTTGCAATATTTATGACTTATTTTTTATAAAACGTCGGACTATCATTACAGTAACATATATCGATTATGAAAAATTTATTCCCTTTAATACAAATCAAATAAAAAAATAAAAACCTTCGAATTCCAATTGGAAAACATTCCAATTGGAATTTTTTCAGGGTTTCTATCATTTTATTTAATTTGCATTGAAACGAATAAATTTTTCGTAATCGATATGAATTACTATAATGATAGTCCAACGTTTTACAAAAAATAAATCAGAAATATTGAAAAAAAAATGCAAACTTTGATGTCGCATATCTCCTTAACTGTTGACATTAGGTCATAATAGCTTGAACATTTTCGACTCATAATCAAGGCAGGAATATAGCCCTGCGAGGTTATTAATGTTTTACAAATAACCCTGTATACATTGCAAGTATTTAGTAATATTAGAGACGGCAATGAGAAGGGGTATTTAACATCTGTAGGTACTAGAGACTGAAACAAAATACAATGATATGTATACGGGGTTAGATGGGGTGCGTATTCCACGCAGAGGAGACAAGGTACGTGTGTCTGTAAAATTTTATTTAATCTGATGTAAGATATTTCGTTAAAAAAAATTAATAATTATTCTTAGTATAATTTAGGATTTTTCAAATTTTTAATGTATTAATCAATCATTTAATGTATCAATAATCAAATAATTAATAAATAAAAATATTTTCATACAACTCAGTAAGTTGTATGAAAAAAAACCGACGCATCTGGTAGACACGAAACCCGAAAATGAGAAAGGGAGTATTGTAGAAACTTGGTTTTTATGGGTTAGTTTTTTTGTTTATTTTTTTAAGTTATTGCTACCATTCTTTATTACTGATGTATGTATTATATTTTTTTAAAAGGCGTTGTACCATTTTCTAAACCCGTCACAGTGAAAATCGAATATACTTAATACTTGATAATACAGTAGTACTTTGAATATAAATATGTAGCACATTTATTTATAGAAGGTCATTAAAAACGACATTTTTCTACCTGACGTGACGTCACGAACTGTAATATTAAAAAAATATTGTCAACACGGTTATTAATTGTATTTATATGTCTACTTAATGTGCGATTTCTCACATTAAAATAAACCTCCCCATTTATTATACCACACGGTATAAAGAAAGCCTCGCGTCACCGCATCGCGATGTCCAGAAAGACCGCCGACTGTCCGAGGCCAGACCTGAGAGGCGACGTCTCGCCAAGGATTAAAAGGGCCGTAGATTAGGGAGTTGAGCGCTGATAAACCATGAGGACGATAAACATTTAATGCGGCTGGAAACTCAGCATTACTCCGTGTAATATTAATTAAGGCGGGGTTTTATAGCGAAAACGCCATTAAGATAAAACAATTTGATGTGTGGCGGAGTAATTAGCGCGGGCCGGCGGCCGCTCAGCGGACACCCTCGCGGGGGAATGACTTTCAAAATGAAGACTACAACACACACACGTTCACCAGTTTGAAGACTACAAAGTGTACACTACAATTGTAGTAAAAACTACTTGAAGTGAAGTAATTGTAGTACTACGAAATGAAGTGAATTAAATGAAGTGAAGTAATGAAGTAATTGTAGTATTAATGAAGTGAAGTGTAATGAAATGAAGTAATGTAGTACTAGTGAGTTAATATTTTTTTCAAAAAAAAAAAAAAAGGTTGCCAGCCAGATTTCTTCATTCGATTCCAAAAAATTTTAGGTTTCTTCGTTTAGCTACATCAGCTTCCCAAAAATTTATTTATTCGATCCCAAAATTTTTCAAACCATGGGGGGAGGGGTTATTACAGTTTCCAGAGATTTCTTCATATATCTACATCATCTTCCCAAAAATTTCACGTAAAAAATGCACTATTTAAAGTATGTTTCTCATACTTTCGATAACTTTGAAGTGTACTTGAAATGAAGTGTTCTATTTGAAGTTTATACTTTCAATAACTTTGGTGTTTGTAGTGTGCACTACACTTCAAAACGTGCGAAGTGTGCACTTCAATGTAGTGTAGTACTACATTGTAGTAGTGAGTACAGAGCGGACCCCTCACTACCCACCACACACCCAGGGCTGTTCTACGAGCGATAGGCGGCCCTCGTAGCGCAGTGGGTATGACACTGGCTTCCCACACCGAGGGTTCCAGGATCGATTCCCAGTGAGGTCACAATTTAATCTACGTGATTTGCTCAAGCCTGGGTGTTTTGTGATGTATTTCGCTTCTGTGATTGGGCCTCCTGGCCTGTTGAAGCGTATTTTTTTTTTTAAATAGCTCCCATATTTTCGCCACCCACTTTCCGCATTTTTTTAATGCTAAAGTGGTCGTACACACCGCCCCGCTGACGCTCGTGGGAATGAGAGCGGGACGGGGAGGCGTCCACACAAAACCTCCTCTCTGCCTCCAAGACGCAAGGAAAAATAATAATTAAAACATACCTGTCATCCATCAAGTGGGAATTACAAGTTACATATGTACAAGAAGTGCTACAGTTTTAGTACAAAATATTTTATTTATTTATTTATTTAACGCCCTAATGGGCTTTTACAAATATACATAATAATTTTTTTTTTTAAATAACATAAGACAGTTAAAATAATAATACAGTTAAAGGTTACAATAATAATAGTTAAAAGGTAATAATAATAATAATAATACAGAAAAACATAAGACAGATAAAACAATAATACAGTTAAAGGTACGAATAATAATAGTTAAAGGTAAAATAATAATACAGAAAAATTTATTGTCCATTTCCATTTCATTGAGATGTAAAGAATCGTGTCAGCTTTGTCCTATACACAGTCATACTATCAGCAAAAATGTCAGCCGCCTCTGCATGTTCATTCCCTAATGAGTTTAATCTGGGAATTACAGAGTTTGCTAATGCATTAGTTCTGACACTTTCACTATAATAGAACAATGCACTGTGTCTTGATGACCTCGATGGGGCATATAAGTCGATCATACTAATAATCTGGGGGCAATCAATCAATGCTATTTACGATCCTATAAAGAAATATTAGGTCTGTTACAGTACGTCTCACAGACAAGTTTAAAAGTTGTAAATATCTAAGGAGATATTCATAATTGATATCTTCCAAGCGTATATTTAATTTGTAATTAATAAATCTTAAGAATTTTTTTTGGACTCGTTCAATTGCCGTTGAATGATTAATATGAATGCACAAAGTCTATAGTGTTCAAAGTAATAAGCATAAAGATAATAACACATCATTACACATAGTACATACAACTTAGGAACCAGATTAATTAAAATGAGTACAGATTTACACCTTAGAGAGAGTTGTTATATCAATTCACTCCCGTCAGGGAAAAATTAAAATAAAATAAGAAATATTAAGGGACTCGTCAGTCCGGATATTAAGCACGGTAATGATCCTAACTAATGAAATTACGTCTATATAAATTTCGCCATAACGGAAATCGCTAGTGGAAAATAAACAACACACCAGTGACACTCCAGCAGGAGATCCCCTAAGAATTTCCCACCGGGAGACCCACACCGAATAAAAGCTCAAAACGAAAGGGCAACCAACGGTTAGACGGTGAGCGGCTGCAACGAAGCTTTCCGACGTCAAAACGCCTTTCGCGACACCTGTCAGACCGGTGTCAACTCAAGCCGGTGATAGCCTAAGGCAGCATTGATCGCATAAAGCTCAAATTGGTACAGGATTCGGAATGGACCAGAACAGATTATAGTTCGAGTTCGAGAAATTCTTTACCCCCACTAATAATAATTTTGATAATAATAATAATTTCGTCCGTAGCTTCCTATCTAATGGCTGATCTCATTCCATTTTCAAAAATAGTATGTTTTCAAAATTGTTATTAAATAAAATGGAAACATTAAAAACCAAATTAATTAATCAATTAGAAAGATATACAGTAAAGTCAAATCCACGAAAAAATATTTGGCCGCTACCGGGATTCGAACCACGGATCTCCTCCTTTCCGGGGCAGGCGCGTTATCCAATTACGCTATAGAAGCCTTGTATATTTCAGTGAATATATCGACTTTATCTGTGAGTCTCATTTATTAACATTTATTTTCCAAGCAATTATTATCTAAGCATGGAAACATTAAATTTACGCTTTTAATAAAATACTCTGAATTAGATTTTTTTTTAATATTTCAGTTTAATGAAAATTAAAACTAATAAGTGCGCCCATTACTCTATCGCACATGTCGTTGGTATTAATCATTAATCAAAATAGACAAATTCATGTGTAATAACGTCCATCACTAACGCTACTAGATGGCATAAATAATGATGAGGTGTATAAAATGAGGTACAAAAAAAGTATAATGCTCAATGTAACAATGTACATCACTAACACTACCAGATGGGTCAAGTATTAATGAAGTATAAAATAATAATAAGGTTGAATAAAATACTGAGGTATAAAAAGCAAAAAAACATAATTCTCCATTTAATAATGTTCATCACTGACGTTATCAAGACGCTACGTTATTCTAGATAGCGCTGTTCTAACAGCATTAACTGGCGGCCGAAATATATAATAAAAGTACGTGCGTTATTTTTGACGGGGTTAAAGGTAGTATATTTTAAACATCTAAAGTTTTATTAATGAATTTATACTTAGAAATGAATTTATTTTTAACATGTAGTTTATCTATATGCAGACTACATGATATGATTAAAACGACTTATTGGTTATTGATGACCCTGATAGATAGTCTCATATATATTTGTACAATGGTTTACTTTACGTCAAGTAGCTATCAGGCGCGCACAGTCAGTAGCATTGTATGTAAGTATGTACTTGTATATAAAAAAATATAGGTATATTTATTACACAGAAAATTGGATATACATACATATAGGAATAATCCCAATTATAATAATTCATTGTCTGTCCATCCGCGTAACTTCGTGTAACGTCCGATACTTTTTATAGTAAATTTTTTTTTCGAAAAAAAAATTTTTGAAAACATTTTTTTTTAATTTTTACCAAAACATTTTTTTTACGAATTTTTTATTTTTATTTCTTAGAAACCGACATTTAGAAGTAGCGTCATTTTTGACGGGTTACAGCCAATATGACAATAATTGTGATAGATATTTTATTTGGTAGAAATTCTAGTTAAGTACTGACTGCACGCCGTTAGTAAATATAACATATTGTAATAATAAATTCATTAATTAACACATACAACCTATCATCAGTAATCAACACAGAAATAATATTTTAATACTTTTATATTTACACTATTTTTAAAATTTTCATTCTATCTATAAAAAGTGATAATAGCACCTATCATTGCAGAGCGCACACCCAAAAATAAATCATAATAATTTAAATATTTTAATTATTACCCACAAAAGGGCAGGCATATTATCCCCAGAATATGAAGACCGCAACGCGTGTATTTTGGTTGAAACGAGAAATTAACACTATAACCAAAAACAACACCATAAATAATCCACAGTATCTATTAACTTCAACAGAAAACATTTTCAGAAATTTACATATTATTAATTAACTCCTGTTATATATTCAAATTGGACGCATATTTTAGAACGGTCCTGATCCGGCCAGAATTCGGAGTCCTGTGTAGCAAAAAACGATTGGTCGGAATCCTTTTAATGACTTGGCCTCGTTCTAATCTAGCGGTGGTCCCAAATCTGTTTCTTCAGGGCAGAACCGAGGGATCATTGCTCGCAAATTATTTTAATTTATTGGTTGATGATAATAAATTAAAAAGGTCTGTGACGCGCTACTATGTTTGTGAGTAAACAAAATATACTGTTTAAGATGAGTAGCTTGTTGGTGTAGTGGTCATGCTCGCCTAGTGATCTAGTGATCGGTGGTTCGAGTCCCATTCCAGGGCACCAGCAATTTAGTCCTACTTTCGTAGTATAGGCTTTTGGCTTAGTTTGAAAATGTAGGTGCATCTGGATAGCAAAAAATATCGCATTCCTAACGAAAATGCATCGTGAATAGTAGCTGTAGCCTTAGATTCTATAAATGAGTTAAACACATTTCCCAAAATAGGCTAATTTTAAATCTTAAACACCAAAATTTAATGTCATATAAGAGAATGTTAATGTCATTACATACCTACATATTAAAATAATTTTTGATAAATAAGATTAAGAGTTATGAGAACGGCTGTAACCCCATGTAAACCCCAGGTAAAAAGTTAAACATCATGAAGCAGTTACAAAAGGGAAATAACCGACTAGAATAAATTACTAATAAATATAAAAAGCTTGAAAAACGGAGTGCTACGTGAAATTTAAAAAGTATATACAACCCTGAAGGAATCATATTATACTTATATCTAATAAAAATAGATATATAAGAGGGAGTTGAGCGCCAAGTAAACTGGGCAACAGCGATATTAAGGGATGGTTGGCGCTCTGAATGTGATAGTATTGCAATCATATACGTCCAAATCTCATGAGGTCATTAAATAGAGACGAAGTAAATTGTATAATTTATACAGAAAATATTTATATATACCTAATACATTCAATTTCATTGCCGATAAATCAGCGTTTATTGGACAAAACGCATTTAATTGCTTTATACATACACACATAATACATATAAATATAGGATAATAGATAATATTTAGAAAGTCTCTCTACCACAACCTATCTCGCTAGATATACATATACCTAGAAATACTTGTTCTGGGGTAGGTAGCTTTTTTTAATATTTTACCACCTCAGATCGTTATCTAATATTTATTTTGAAAGAAACTACATACAGTAAAAATCAAGATCAATAGTAACGCTATTAAAGCTGATACTAAAATAAACTAGATAGGTAATTCATTCGTTGCCCTGACTGGACTTACACTACTAGTTTTCTACTGTGTTATGTGCGGGGTGTATAAGCAAGATTAATTTTTTAAATTTTTTATTGCGGAGAAGAGTAATTTCTATGTAGGTACTTGTACAAAAAAATAAAAAGGCATTTTCGGTATATGTCCGAAATTACGAAGGGGCCATCGAATATAAATATACCATATTTAATGTTTGTTAATTCGCTTACCTAATCAGTTTTTCAATATAGATTTGAATTCGTAATTAGATATCCAACCACGTATAAAATTATTGAAAGGGCCTTATTAATCATACTTGAGGTAAAATGAAGTTATAATTATACAACTCGTTTCAAAAACGCCACTTGCTTACTTTAAAAAATAGTATAACTAAGCACTGTCTAGACACCTGTGTATTTATTTAATTAAAAACTGCGATACACTGTAAACTACCTATAGAAAACAAATATGGAAATAAACACTTTCAGAAAACTAATATGGACATTGTTTGAGTGTTTGACTCCATGCCAAGAATTTGTACATATATTTTTAAATATATTAACCGTTATGAGTTCAAGTTATTTTAATATCTACAGTATGTTTTAATTCCTTCAGAATACCGTTGTTCCTAATTCCCGGGTCAAAAGTAATATACCATTTAGGTACCTGTCATTTTCTAAGAAATAAAATTTTACACAATATCTATTATTATAATATATATTATTATTATAAATGTTCCGACGGCACTGGACGTTTATTTACACGTTGCCAAAAATATTTCTAAACTTAGCTTAAAATGTTATCTATCGTGAAAAAACATTTTTTTATCTGTGATTTAAATTAAATATAGTAACTAAGAATTATTACTAGAATAATTAGTCTTTTTGGCATTTTGTATGTAGTAAAATAATGGAATTTAAATGATTTGTCGTTTGTCATTGGTAAGCAATGGTGTTAAGAGGTGATCCCAATTGTACAAGTAATGCCAATCATACAACTAATATCAGCTCTGCAAAATGAAATTATTATCAGGGTAGAATTTACATAACTAAAGATTCGTATTTAAATTAAAACAAAATTGTCTTATAGATTTCTATCATAAAAATAATGATCAACATAAAAATTTAATCAATATCTAGAATGTTTAAGAAATTTTATATATATAAAGCTACCTACCTTAATATTAAATGCTAATAAATGTTAATACGTATAATTTATCAAGAAATTGTTCATTATAGCAATTAAAATGTTTTTGTTCACTAGCATATTCACTACTTGAATGCTTGAGTTATTTATCATTGATAAGCTAAGTAAAATTTCTATATTCACCATGAAAGCATACAAAATATTTTACAAATATACAAACATATATATGTTTGTATATTTGTAAAATATAACATGTATATTCTTCCTGACAGCATGAGTTTAGTACCTATTGATACAATTTATGTATTCTTTCTTTCAAGCAATTTAGTCATATCTTCATAGAAAAGGCATTTAAATAAGTTTTAAAACAGAAATAATGTTGATTAGGCTCGTATGACATGTGTGCATCTTTTTTTTTTAATAAAATCCGCAGATTATTGCGAGCTGTGCCATTATAATTAGATACAACAGGTAAAAAATAATTTGAAAAGAATCATAAACAAACAAATTAGAGTAACCACTATATTATAAGGCCGTGTGTGAGCATCGTCTAGAAATGCAATTTAGCCCGGTAAATTTCTCAATTACTGATTAATTCCGCCCAATCTGAGACCCTTGTCAAAATTTTGACAGTTGTGCGCTCCCTTAAAATTGTCGCCCTGGGCGCTGTCCCGCGCTCGCCGCAACACGAGCCGGCCCCTCCTCATCCGTGTTTTTGTTAATAAACTACTATTGCTTTAAATACCAACGTTAATGAAAGAAGAATATAGTTTAAGTTTTTTGCTAGGGATCGAATAGCACGTGGGTTCCATTATTTCAATTATGCTCTATCAAATTGTTACGACCCCCAATATCCTTGTACAATTTATTTTTTATTGTGACTCGCCAACTTGTATGGTATGTAGCAGAAGTTTTTTTCTGGTCTATTTAATACAATCTTAACTAACTAAATTATTTTTACTAAGAGCAGATCACGCCTTAACATAATTTATTACGCATATTCTCAATATTTTAATTAAATTAATGTACAGAAAGAAAAAGATTAGGTATGTCGATAAAAATTACGTATGTTTATACAAAAATGTAGACTACTGCAGCATAATATGTATTCTTCATAAATCTGAGGAGTGAAGATCATTGATTTCCAGAAAAATATCGAACATAAATTCTCTCTCTGCTCCAAAGTCCATTATATGTCGTAGAAGGGACCAAGTTGCAATAGTTTGTATATTTAATAATTTTGGATTTATTTGGAATTTTGCTTATTTATTTTACTCCTTACATTGCAAGAGTGTACACAGTTAATTAGTATTGCAAATACCCCATTTTGTTAAATTTAACTAATTATAAGGGAATAGTATTGAACATATTTTTTCCTTTCTTTTACTAGTTTGTTCTAGATACCTTTAAAAATGATTTATTTCTTCGTTAAATGAATATGAAATAAAAAAAAATATTATTACACCTACAAAAATAGATACCGAAATTTCATATACAAATAGATACCGAAAATTTTTTGAACATTAACTAGATCCAAAGAAAAATATAAAAATATTTATTTATGTTTATAAAATATCATTTACGTTATAGTATTAAAAACTATGTGTATACCTATTTTATTTATCTTTTATGATTAGATACACTTTGCAGTTATAAATAAAATCTATCAAATCATCAGTAGGTACAGATAAAATGTAGGTAATTATATAATATAATAAGATAATAAATTATACTGTTAGGTAATGACAGTTTGGAGTACAATAGTTTGTGTATGTGAGAAGTAGGTATGTATATTTCATTGGAAATATATTCGAATATATATGAGAAAGATATTGAAAGGAGGGAATAATACTAAAGGACCCTAGAATGCCGCTATTTCTAATGGAAACTTGTGAAACGAGATCCGACTCAAGACTAGCGGTATACAATGAAATCATGGTACCAATAATGATATATAGAAATGAAGAGCACAGGTGGTAAAAGAAGAACGAAAGTAGATGCAGTAGAAATGCAATAGGTGGTCATGAGGTCAATCTATGGTATTTACGAGAGTAAATAATAAATAAATTACCTATGCTTGCGGGACACCTACCTTAAAATGTAAACAAAACATTACACATAATGCAATTAATTCTAAAACGGAACCTTATGCCATGATCCGGAATCCAGGATGTATCCAGACCAATTATACGAATTATTTTTTGCTTCTAAAACGCCATGTTGCGTACACTACCTTCAGTATAGCCAGGGGCGCAGAACGGAGCGGAAAGGTAAGTAGGTACCTTCCCCGAACCTTCCTCCAAATAACACTTCATTGTTTTTAATTAACTCCACAAACGGTTTGATTGATGGGGTTTTTTGCCCACCGGCAAAACAGGTCACTACTTCGTTAAGGTTATCCCGAGGGAACGACCGTGTTTTTATTTGTTTAACGATTTTTTTAAACCTATTATTTTGTGGGTTTGACGTTTGATAAATTATGAAATTAATCCGTTATGCATCATTTTTGTTTAAACGTTTTCATCTTGGGATGATGTCAGTTGGTTTTCGTAATCAATTAGAGATTGGTATTGGACCACAGAGACAGAGACTTTTTAACATATGGCGAATGATTCTAGCTTGGAGAAGCTTATTGTAGTGGGCCATGTCGAAGGGTGAAACAAAGAGGAAAATCTTGGTAGGTTGGATCGAAGAAGTGAAAAACGCACAAGTACTTTTCTGGTGACAACCTTCAGATCTGAAGGATGGACACAAAGGTGGAGGCTTATTGTCAAGAGGGTGGGAATTCATTAAGATCGCAATCCTTGATCGTGAGGGGAGGATGTGAAATATTTGCATCAATATAAATTATAATATAATAATTATATATCAAAGACTATTTATTATCAACATATTTACACAAGTGGAGTATCCAACTCATTCAATAACGATTATTTCTACCTGAAGACGTACCACACAGGTACCATTAAAATATTTATGTATATATACATATAATAACTTTACTTAGGTAAAGTTATATCACACTCTGTAACTACTACTAGTACATGATTTCTACATTGGTACAGAGGAAATGTCAATGCATTCGACTCAACCAGATTTATGCAGCCCCAATAAAAAAAGAATATCTGAATAGGTACATTTATTTAATTAAATTTTGAATTCAGTTCGATTTAATTCAATTCCAGTAGATACACAGAATGACATTCAGAAACATGTCAGAAACATTGGAAAAAGGGCAAATGTCAATCAAACTGTTTTACATAACAAATCGTTCGCTATTTAAATAAGTGTGTATGTACAAAGAAGGTAAGAAAAAGGACATATATTTATATACAATTAACAACAGATTTTAATGTAAACATTAAACGTATATCTTCAATAAATGTAAAATGATTTTGTGTGGACATTATCAATAGATATAATACAAAAGAATATTCTTTGTTTTCACCACTAATTTGTTGAAAATATCAACTTTTATTTTATGTTGTTAATGCCTTTCCTAATTTGATTTTTAATTTTTAGTAGGCATACCTACATTATATCCTAATAAAGGGACCATTGGCTCTGACGCATTTTAGTATTTTCAACAAATTAGTGGTGTAAACAAAATACATTCTTGTTAATTATATAAAATATAATAATATGTATATTAAATAAATAATAAAAGTATTATTTTTTAGCTTTCTGATACCTAAATACGTCTTTCCGACGGAGAAATAATAAATAATGCATATCCTACACACCTATTTCATATTTGTTGTCATAACAATGTTATTAATAATAATTATTTTGTTTTAATGCGGTTTCCTAGATGAGTAGGTACATAACTAATATACCCAAATTTAAAACAATTGTGTTCTATTATTATACGTAAAAAAATTTTTAGCCTTGTCATCAACTTGTTCACAACTCAAATTTTTAATAAAATATTTCAACGATTTCTTTAGGTACATAATTAATTAACAAAGTCAAAAAATATATTTATTGCTTACATGCATACTGATACGTCTATCTATTTGTTGTCAAAATAAAATAAAATAAACTTATTTATCTGAGCAAACTAAAGAATGTTATTCAAAGCGTTTGAAATAGACAAATAAAAATAAAATATTTAAATTAACGATTAATATTGCTAGCAACTCACCCTGACAACGCACGTAAATCACCATCAAAATTTCACTTCAACAAGTCTCAGCGTTGATTCGATACAATACAGTTCACTTCCGAACTCTCGAGTTCTCAAAAAAACTAACAACAATTACTATCGCAGGAAACGGACACGTCCTCAAAAATCAGCATTCTTTATTCGCGAACGACCGGAAAATAGCACTTTGGGAAATCAAATAAAGAATGGAACAAGCCGGCGCAGGAAATCGTTCGGCCACGGAACACGCACTACGCTCCTCAGAGGCACAACCAGTTCTGAAGTCCGAACTGTTTCTGTTTGACATCACTCATCTGCGGCGAGCACCTCGGCGCGCGCGGACCAATGGCGGCGCGGCCGGGGGGCGGGGCCGCGGTGGGCGGCGCGGGGCGGCCGAGGCCCCGCCCCGAGCTTCTCGCGCAATGGAGCTTTAAAATAATATATTACCCGCGTCTAGATGAAGGGGTACGTGTTAGTAAGAGCTGCTTTCAGTCTAAAATGTACCGGGTTTGTTTAATTGTATGTTTGTTTTTTGCTTCGCGCGGCTAATTACGTCGCACCGCTTACGATAAGGAGATTTTTAATCACGCAAATTATGGATTTTTATTGCCGTAGATACACGTATAAGGATTTGATTTAATGATCCATTAAATACTGCTTACGTGAGTATTGCATAATTACAATTTAAAAAAATAGATAGATTGTGATAGGTGATCTAGACGTCTATTAAAAAAATGTTTCGCACGGATCGCGATTTTCTAACGATCCATTTTTCCATCGAGTGTGAATATGTTCCAGAAAACAATTATATTGTATTAATAAAATTATCTAGGCTGATTATTTTTTTTTATATACAGATAGGTCAGTGGCGTAGTTACATCCAGGGTAGCAAGTAACCACCGGGGAGTAAAAATTCGAAATTGCAACAAGAAGGTACAGCACAGATTTAAAAATGTTAATTACGAATGAATTAGTTGATATATTTAAAATTTAATTATAAAATAATGTAGTGGTTCCATTGAGAAATAGCACCTGTGAAAATCTGACCAATTCCGAACCTATCTGATTTGTAACAGTAGATTTATAGCAATAGTAACAGCTATTTGCATCATTAATTTTATTTTTTTATTGTTAAAGGTACTTTTTGTCGTAGTGTCTTTGTCGAATCGAATCGACATCGAATGTGTGTATTAATAAATATTATTTTTCAATTATTATTTTAAATTTCTTAACTTAAAACGAGATGTGTGCTTAGTTTGGCATGTGAGCGGTAGGATCTTTATTTATTAAATGTCACTGAATATCAAACATTTTGTAATCAAATAGTAAAAAACTCAATGATGAGAATATTCTACCAGCAATAGAAAAGTCCCGGTGGCGACTCTGTTATTTTTGAGAAGGCTCCTCCATTTTTTAGTGACGTAGGTTAGTTTTTGCTTTGGTGTAAAACATTTATTTTATTTATTCAATTAATACCTACACATATCACATTAGTTACGGCCACCCCCTATTTTATTGATGTTAATTCATACTATCGTTTTATTGATGCTAATATACACCTCTTTACAATACGTAGGTAGGTACGTACCTACTTCTAATATTGAATATATTTTGTGATTCTTTATAATATAAACTATATTTATAATAAAATTTTATCATCATATAGGCTTTCGTGATTAATAATTTATAGGAGCTGGTAAGTACCTATTGCAAGTAGGTACCTACTACCTATATTCAGATGAATTTCATATCACCTAGGTATGCATTATATTTAGATACTCCTAGTTAATATTTTAAATCAACAAAATATACATTTCATAGACAAATAGATTAATAATATTGATCTAAGGTGTTTGCTTTTATTTTATTATTATTATTCATATATTTTATATTAACAGAGTGCTTAAATGTTAAACCCAAAAAGCATTATTCTAAACACTCGTCAGCTGTTTATGATTTTGAAATCTTTCTTTGCTAAAATTTTCTAAAAAATAACCACTTACAAAATCTACTCTATTTTGTGTAAAGTGAATTTCATTGTTTTTTAAATAATCGGGACATTTACGGTGTCATATGTATTTACAAAATAAATTGAACGTTTATAAAGATAATAAGTCAGGGTTATGGGTTACTTAGCGCAAAATGATCCTGCTAATTTATTGATTAATGTGAGAACATTAAACTCGAGTATTGGAGTTTTATTAGTTATTTTAAAAGTTCAGTTAAAGTACTATCGGATCAAGGACGCCGCTGCCCTTTTACGACATGTCACGTCATAAGGGTCACAATAACTGTGATGGTGAAAAAACTGAAGATCATGCAGCTGGTAGTTTTCAAAAGCAATTCTCTAAGGTTATTTGTTTTTTTAATTATATTATACTTGAAGTGCATACTGAGTTATACAATCTTAATAAATAGCGGTAACAATCTAATAAAAAAAACGTTTTTTAAATAATTTTTATGGCTTTTCACCCAGTAAGAGGGTATTATTGACGAACACTAGTCCATAAGTCATCTACATAAACATCCAGCTTGATAAAAAAAAACATACGCATGCCTTATCTTCCCTCATATTTTTTTATTTTTTTATTTATTTCTTAAGTTAGTTAATATAAAATTGTATATTATATTTGCGCGACCGACTCGCCTGGTCTTGTTTCTTGTAATGCTGGGACGCAAGGTCGGGCGGAGAGGACGCTTTAGCATAAAATAATGCCAACCAGGCGGCGAATGTGTTGGGCTGATATGGACGCTTCGGAGCATAAAACAGCCCAGGGTATGTGGTGGATCACCTTCAATGTATATTAACTAGTATTTAACATTTTATATTCTTAAATCTATTACTTATATACTATCCATAAGAACTTACATATTTACATTTACGTCTAATTTAATCTATGGTACAATCTATAATTAATAATAAATCTTATGCTCTACAATTCTAGGTGGGTTATAAATTGATAAATTAGTTTGTATGTAGCTGAGTGATCTAAGGGACTGTTTCCAGAAGTACCTACAGGCCAAATAAAGGAATTAATTGGGACCTGTATAAAAGTTGCAATCAACATGGTTAATAACCGGGAGGAAGAAAGAAGTTATGGCCAATAAGAATCTGTCAAAAGAAACAAGACTAGCGGTACATAATGGCGTTCTAGTGCCAACTCTTATGTATGGAAATGAAGCCTGGAATTGACAAAAGAGGAATGAAAGTAGACTGAATGCGGTGGAAATGCGGTCACTGAGACGCTTGTGTGGAAAATCTTTGGTCGATAGAGTGAGGAATGAACAAATTAGAAGTGAATGCAATGCTGGCTGTAGTGTGGTAGATAGAATAAAGAAAGGAGTACTGAGATGGTTTGGTCATGTGGAACGTATGAACGAGGAAAGGATGGTTAAGAAAATATACGAGGCGAATGTTGAAGGCAACAGGAATAGAGGGCGTCCGCGAAAGACCTGGCACGATCAGGTACTACAAGTATTTGAGGATGGCCCTGTTAAAAGCCGCAACAACCGTAGAACGTGTACGAGAAGATGTATGAATGTGGCCGAAGCAAAAGTGGTGTGCCAGGATAGAAGAGTGTGGCGTTCAATCCTCTCTGCCTACCCCTGCGGGGAAACGGCGTGATGGTTAGTTAGGTTAGGTTAGGTTAGATAAATTAAATAAGTTGACGTTTGGCATACATATTTAAAGTACTTGGTTAAGTACTTTAAGACGTATGCCAAACTTGGTTAAGTACTTTAAATACGTACTCCAAACGTCAACCAGATTAGTTTCACTTCTCGTAAGGAATATATTAACATACTATTTACTTTAATCAATAATTGCGTAGTTATACCAAAAATGATTAAAACTGAATAGGTTAATTGTGCAGGTCTCTAAGATTATATGGCTATTCATATTACAAAGATTAAATAGGCTAAAATAATAGTGTCGATTCGTATATTTTTGGCTGATGAAATTTAGCCCGAGGTTCTATTGTTCACCACTAAGGGTAGTTGTATTTACTCAAGCCTTTGGGGGCCGAAGGAAATGTTTAAAAATAATGAATGATCATAATTGATTTATTTACAGCTAGCAGGCGCCAGGCACTGGCGGCGCGATAGCAAAGAAAGTTGTCGCGTCATCGGGTCAATATTTGGGGGAGATTAAATTAGTTTTCGGGGGGAGGGTTTTTGGAAAACAACAAAGAGCCGATGGCCTAGCTGCGCGGGCCCGCCTCACCGAGGCTTCGGCGTCTAATTTATGCGAAACCGCCCCTGCACAAAAAGTTGCATCCGTTGTCCCTTCGCGCTTGAAATTGATTTATAATGTAACATCCGTCGTGCTTTTATACTCGAAATTGATTTACAAAGAGGATACGAAATCAGAATGTTAATATTATAACTTAGTGTTGAGTCTGTGTAAATATAAAAATAAAAATAATTCGTTTATATGGTGTATAGCTGGTGTATGAATTTAGAAACTTTGTGCGAGTCCCTAACTATTTTTTTTCTTCCCTTAGTGTTGCCCGGATATCATCATGGATCATTATTTATGGACTGTGGAATTTGCTCGTAGACCCAGACGTTGTCTTCTTCTTATTCATTCTCCAGTCATGGCATCCTTCGTCTTCCAGGGTCTCTTCCAGTAATTTTTATTAGAATGAAGACCTACAGAATCTGATATTTCTCTGGATGTCTCAGACAGGGTGAAAATATTTACGGTTTAGTTAATTATTCACGGATTAATATATAAAATATTTAAATAAATACAATATTTAAAACATCTGAATGTGCAATTTTATTCAATTCCCAAATATGTGTAGGTATGTTTTTTGGGTTACATCAAATTGACAATAAGCAGTTTAATAAGTACTGCTTGTACACAGGGTGGGCTGAAAATATAATCAGCAATGTGAATTAAATACCCCCTTGTGACTTGTTGATATTCTTGAGGATACTCTTACATTTTTTTTGCGTCTCGCAATTCGGATATCCACTGGGAAATACGTTCTTTGCTCTGGTATTTTTATCTCACCCTCTACCTCTCTGGTTTTTCACCTTTCCAATTGCCTCCAATATTATAGGGTTATCATCCACTCTGCGGGCGAAGTGGCGATTTTAGAAGCAAATTATATACTTAATGTTTATTTCTTAACCTAAAGATTAAGAAATAAAGTCCTTTAATAATTATATATGTTAATAGCACTAGAATGATTTGCGTGCATACTAAAATTATGCCTTAATGTTGACGCTTAATATACACCCTTCAATTTTAAAGTTTTTAAGAGGATTATATTTTACAGCGTAGGTAAGTGTGGGTACTTTAGTGTCTACACAGGTTAATGTAAATTATGTAACAGGTGTAATTATGATCGTTTTCATTTTCCAGCAGAAGGTAATTTGTCACCCTACAATCAATCATATAAATCCAAACTCGCCCGTCACTTTCTTGCGACAGTCATTACCTCAACATGTGAACTAACCACTGATTACATGTGAACAGTGAACGGTGAGCAGTGGCACCCAGCCCGCTAACTGTATCCGCGACATTAATCTCCCCCAGTTTCTAACTCAATATAGAATCAACGTTTTTACTAAACTTATCAAAATACAAGACAGGACAAAAAGGCCATCAATTACACCACCACCGCGGAGCGACGGTAAATCTAATTTTAATTGTCGCTAGGTTAACTTCCGTAACGACATTAATGAGCGACAAACGCGGAGGAAAATGCTTCCAAGCTGTGACATTAGACTTAATAACCAGAGATGGAGCACAGCGCTCCGTCACGAATAACAGTTTTGTCATTGTTGCAAACGGTCCAATTCACGAGTCGACGGTGGTTTTGTTCTTCGTAAATGTAATCTATGGCAGATGTGAAATTCTCATCCGAACGCGGCAATCAGGCGATCACAATCTTGAGATTTTCACTAATACATCTCTTTTGTGTCGGGCCTGAATGATGTTTGTGTAACATCTTTGTCGTTTTAAATGATAATTTCAACACTTTTAGAGTAGCACAACGGAACAGAAGTTCCATGTGAAATGTCATGTATTTTTATTCATATATTTAATGCCCTTTAGGGCTTTTACAAACAATATAAGTATGATTTACAATATTAAGCAATAACGCAAACTACAGATTGTGTAAGGATTATTATGTATGGGTATTATTATCATGACTCAGAGTGCCTATGGCTTCAGGGTGATTCCTGAGTTCGTAGAATGACTCACAAACTATGATGTCCCCCTCTGATCTTCCACCATATGAAAGAAGACGAATATTATACCATATATTACACAAGAACACTTAATAAACCGCAATAAACAATACACAGCGAGACCATGAAAGCCAGAACATTAAAATTATAAAAACTTTCCACAAACGACTCCTTGATATTTAAACAATGTTTATTTAATTCTACACAAAGTTTAGCGATCTTATAAATATTTCTGAATATGTTATGTAAGAATCCAAATGAATCCAATGTTCTAAGAAGATTTGCATCCAGAGATTGCCATACGCAGATAACATCATTTAACGCAGACATTGTAAAAACGGAGTACCACAAAGATGTCATCTGAGACCACTACTCTGTGTTAATAACGTTAAATTCTCAGATGCCTATGACATACTGCAATGTTCACCGTAAGAATAGACGCACATTATCATGTTGTATATATTCTAAATCTGCATTCTTTCAAATATGTATTTGAAAGGACCATGCTTGAGCATCTACAGTCCTTCCTGTGATATTTACATAGATTTTGCAGCTGACACCACTATATTTATTTTTTTAAAGTAGAATATATTGAGCAGTATTCTTTTTCATACTTTATTGTTGAATGTTGAAAAATTAGCCCTCTGATTTCGTTTTCAAAGGGGATTTGACGAAATCAGATGAGAGTCAGATCAGATTTGATTTGAAATGAATAGAAAGAGAAGAATTCGAGGCACAACAAGTGTAGAAGGCTACGTTGATAAGACTTATTTTATTTAACCCACTGCGGTATGCACTTGATAATTGCTTTTGTCATTTCTATTAAATAAATCTAATATAAAAAATAAAAGCCGACGTGCAAAACGGATACAATACAATCAAATTGAGGACCTACGCAGTTAAAATTTCTGTTAGTTGAGTCGAGATTGTGTATTTATTTTTCTACTCACCGGATTTATGTGATAATTCCCGTATTGTGTTGATGTCTTCCATGCGTAATATATAATTAAATATCCTCTTACCATATCTTATACATTACAAATATTAGTATTTAAAGCTTCGTTGATATTATATTTTTTGTAGATACGCATGTTTCGTTAATAATATAATGTGGGCCGCATAAAGTTTTGTAAGGCTGTATACTATTTAACATATTATTAACGTTATTTTATTTCTTATTACTACTCCATTTAGAGCATTTGATGTATAACTCGGCGATAGGCATTTTTGAATCCTTGGCGAAGTAAGAAAAATGAAGCAACTCTAGACTTATTCTCACATTGTCACTTCATTTTAATTTTAATCTGCCAAAAGGTCGCCGTCTGCTTATAATCCCTCAATCTTCACAACACGTTCACGCTCTCTGTATCTTCTTTATCGTATACTTTACGTTTTACAACGCCAACTAAACCAGGATTTTGATTGAGATTTTTCATCTCTGAATCGCTCCTAATACGTCACTAAACTGACTAATTATCCCCCATCGGCTCATATATTTTTGAAATTTTTATTTTTTACTCCCTTTCTTTTAACTCGTAGCGCCTGCGGTTTGTCGTCTGCCGGAAAAACTTTGGATAGATTTTTAACCCGTTTCTCGTTATCCAATTGAGCTGAAACTTTGCAGGCAGACTCGTGGCGACGATAAAAATGATCTAAAAAATTTTCGTTTAAATTTTTTAAAATAATTTTAGTGTAATTTTGGATTTTTCAAAATTTTAATATTGTCGGGGTCATTACTCATTTCATATTCATATTGGTCATATTGTTCATATTGGTCATATTGTTCATATTGGTCATAAAGTTCATATTGATCATATTGGAATCAATACAAATGAATAATGACCCCGACGCGAAGTAGGCACGAAACCTGATTAAAAACTTGGTTTTTATGGGTTAGTTTTTTTCTTTTCAAGACTGCCTATCTCACATATAACAGCGTAAGTGGTAGATTATCTACCGTTTTTGATTTGACGGACATCATCTCCGATTTTATGATTTTCTCACAGGCAAAACTGATTTTGATATTTCATTAATTATCAACTTGATTTCATTTACATGTTACACACAACACGTCAACAAGACATTTAAAATTAGTTTAATTTCCGGTTCGCTAAAAAGGCATGCAGTCTACACAAGATCAAACTCAGCCCAGGCTCTCTACCTGATCATGGAACATCGAAATGCAGTATTGCCAAATTACGCGGACACAGGATGACAACATCATATAACAAACGCGACAACATCCTACTGTGTTCGACTGGGCATTAAACAAATTAAAAACGTCGATTGTGTAAGTAAACAAAAAATATGTGGCGATCGTATCTCGGGACCAGATCCGGTGTCCTTATCTAGCCCAGTTATCTCCGCCTTTATATAATTAGAATAACGCAACAATAGAACTTATTTCGAGATATTAATTCTACGAATGTTTAATATCTTTTTAATTATTCCCGGCTAATTAGGTTTTTGTGGGACACCGCTCTCTGTCACACGACGCGGCGTCACTCAAGTGGCTATTGCCCCCGGCTCTGAGCCGTCTTGTGAAAGATCACTTTTGGCTACTTGAATTCTAATTATTGCCGTGTTAGGTACCCGGGTAAAAGTACATTAAGAGAAATCATTAGAAAATAAAGAGCCGAACTAATTATTATCATTATTTATCATTTGTACCCGGCTAATGGGCGTCTCATTCGTTCTCCGTTGGACTAGCAAAAAGTTGATGTTTTTTTAAGTTTATAATAAATATTTATGTGGCTGCATTGAGAGTACAATCAACACCGCAATATAAAAATAACGCAAATGACTTACCTACATATTTGATCAAAATGCGTTTTTTAAATGCATAAAAAAAAAAAATATATTAAAATTTATGCTAGGATAGCGCCCGCGTGCTGGAATGCAAAGAGTGGATCGCACGAAAAAATTAACTAAAGTAAAATAATATAATTAATAAAAATAAAATCAGTTTTCACCACTTTTATATTGAAAAATATCATCATGTTTTTTGGGCACATGGCCCCTACGTCAGGATACAATTAAATTCAAAAATCGAAGTATAGACCATCAAAATTATTCCGAATTTTCTAACCATCTTTTGGCTATGGATCATTCTTTAGATATTAATAAGGGTTTACAAATTTTACATACAAATTATACAGAATCACAGTTAAATAAATTAGAAATTTTGGAAATAAGAATTAGTGTTAATAGTGAATTGAATATTATAAATAACCGGGTCCTTTTTACAAATAGTTATCTTTTAAATTTTCAAGTTAAGTAGGACTTTATTATTATTCATTTTACATTTATATATTTTTTTAAATTTTGATTGTCTATACTTCGATTTTTCAATTTAATTTTGTTAGTATACAATTATATTCTGGCGAAGGGGCCATGGGCTCTGAAACATGTTGATATTTTTCAATACAAAAGTGGTGAAAACTAAGTTTATTTTTATTAATTATATTAATAATGTCACCACAAAATTATTTTGCTGTTTTTGAAGAAGAAGTAAAATAAAATAAATCCTTGAAAAGAAAATAGAGGCAATAGTTAATGGAGTAAATAGAATTTGAATATATTTATGTACACTCATCTTCACTATTTTTAATTCGATCGGATCCCGATCAAACACACACACACACACTGTCACGCCCAGCTGGTTTGTAAACTTTACACATATACTTACATTACAAAATGTAGGCATTTCTGCTAAAAGGACGTGCAACAAAATTGCTTGCAAGTGCACCCACTAGCGTTTTATAGTACATATTATAAAAGACTCGGGTATATTATCTCCAAACAGGTTGCTCATTTCATGATTCAAAATTGCATATTGCAGTGGTAAAGCAAACATTCACACATGTTTCAAATATGTATTAAATAATAATATGAAGTGAACGTACAGATGTGAACTAAATGTATTTTAGGAAAACGTACGCATTATATATATATATATATATATATATGTTAAATCGAAGGCTTTCACGGGTGCAATATGTGTTAGATTTCATCAAATCACGATGAAAACACCGAAGCAATTAGAAAATCCAACCTTCTCAATATTGTATAATGACGATAATAAAGTAAATATACGGATTACTAGAAGCCGAGCAAAACACATTAACGGCGTCGCTGGAGAAACCCACTCCTCCACAAACACCTGACGCAGAATTTTTCAAACTTTCACTTGACGGTGAGCTCCGGACCCAAACGGTTGTACGCTTTTTGGAGAAGCAGCTCATCGACAAGGCGCCCTGAAGATGAACAGTGAGATCTGTTCGAAACGTCGGCAGACGACTGGTCCTGACGACCAGAATTTGACGCGGGTTACCCCCAAAGTAGTTAGAACTAACATATATATATATATATATTTCAATTTTTCACTAGATTATACCGGTGGAGTTTATTTGATATGCTCGTTGCGTTTTCAGATTCGTCTATTTAATAAAAGATATCAAAATATGGATTAACTGAATACACTCCTTATTCTTTATTTTTATCAAAATTCAATTGTAATTGGAACCCTTAAATGCGAAGTTTGGTTTATAAACAACGAAATTAAAAAGCATCGAAAAAATATTGAGGAATCAGGTAAAAATAAAGCCATAATTGTTTTAACACCAAACACAAATATAGACACTGACAACCCAACCTAACCTAACCCAACAACTATTTGTGATTATACTGTGAAAGTGAACATTCCATAAAAGTGTTTAAAACTCGAAATATAATATAGGTACCTACATTTATATTCAACAAAAATATTTGATATATTCCCAAAGTTTATTGATTTTCGTCCTTAACCTTCAGCGAACACCAAACTGAAAATCATTATTTAAAACTGTAAAACAAATTCAACAATAATTGAATTTTTTTTTGAGAATCGGCAGAGTTTGAATGAATGTCCTCCCTATTTCCACTTTTCTTCCTTCCATATTATGTATTTTTGCTTAATATAAGTAAACTTTTACCGATATGGTGATTGATCTCAACTCTCAACATTACAATTTAAATAAAAATGTATAGGTGTATACAATTTATTTACTTAGGTTTTTTTTATTATTATTAATGTTTATAGCGTTAGCTTTGTGGTTAGACTTAATTATTAATTTGAGAAAACTAACAAACTTTGCTAAAACCACAATCGTTGTTTTAACGTTCACCGGTTTCTGTAGACGTTTAAAAATAATCAGTGTGGTTTATGCAAAGTTTGTTACTTTTCTCAAATTAATTTTTTTAAATTTTTTGTTAATTCGTTTATTCAATGGTTTATTTTTTGCTGGCAAAAAGGTAAAAGATGCCTGGAGTGAGAACAAGAAGCATGACTCTATCTAAACCTATATTTGGAAGAAAAAAATTGGAATTAAATATTTATCTCGCATAATATTATGACAAATTAAATTCTGAATATTATTGTGATTGGAATATTACGAGATATATATCATATTTCGGTTTCTCTTCAAAATGTAAGTTTAGGAAAAAGTCATGCTTCTTGTTACCTAGGTACCTATCAGGCTTACATAATACATGGAAATAATAAAAATATACAACGTATGAGGGAAATGAAAGCAAAAATAATTAATTTCATGGATGTTAAAGCATGTGTGTGTATTTTAGAAGGGTCTCATCGAAATATAGGTAACATACAATAATCTCTCTGCAGTATCACAGAATGAAAATATTACTGGTCATTGAAATAGAAAAAAACATTGAAAGTATTGCTGGTCGAATGTTATATATGGTCAGTCCTGCTGTACGGAGTGGAATCGTGGACCCTCAAAGTGAGTAGCATGAACCGGCTGGAGGCGTTCGAAATGTGGATACATCGGAGAATGCTCCGGATATCCTGGACGGATATGGTCAGCAACACAAGAGTTCTTCAAAGAGCTAGAGTGAATAGAGAGTTGCTGACAAATATCAAAATCCGAAAGGTATTGTATTTGGGTCATGTGCTCAGAGGAGAAAAATATGAATTGCTCCACCTGTTTCTTATGGGCAAGATAGAGGGTCGTAGAGGTGTTGGAAGGAGACAAATTTCCTGGCTCCGCAATACACGCGACTGGACGGGCATAAGAAGTGTTGGAGAGCTGTTTCGTGCTGCCCAGGACAGTGACGCTTTCTCTCGGGTGATAGTCAACGTTGGGGGGACCTGACATGACACCAAAAGAAGAAGATAGCGAGTTAATGTAAATGTTTATCGGTGTGTGAGGGTTCCTACAATCGATACTTTTATGCGTTACGAGTACACAAAGTATTCCTAAAATGTCATCCACATTTCTCCTACTGTGTAACAAAAAAGTTAGTTTCACTCACTCTAGCTGAAAGAAAATCTTTATTGCTTTAAGTTCTTTTTACCCCTACTGAACGCAACACGCCTATTTATATTTCCTGACATATTTCCGATTCAATTAATTCAACTATCTACATTTTCTCAATTTCATAACAGATGTATGAATAGCGCACTTCGTAAACCTAAAGCCCTCCTAGCTTGGTATGCTGGACACTGGCTTGTCATATCGTCGAAAACGGGTTCGATTCCCGGTGAGGTCACAATAAATCTATGTGATATACTCAAGCCTTGTGTTTTTCGCATCAGTAATTGGATCTGAAGAGCCCTAATAGGAGCCCTAAAAATATTTTCCAAATATCTATGGTAGGTACATGTAAAGAAAATTATAAAAAAATGTTTTGGAGCACTTCTTAGAATATAATTGTATATGATGTTAAGAAACAAATAAAACATTTCTTTATAAATAACTAATAACATATGAACGCACGAAAAAAAAACAAGGAAGCATTTCACTGACGTTTAAAAGATGTACATAACCTCAAAACGCACGTCATGAGTTAAAAAATATCTTAAGTAAGACGTTTTGTAGCCACAAAAATATATTTAATGATGTTTAATAGGGTACTGCATACTTGTGCATATCTTTAAAATTAAATTACATATCACAAAATAAATATACATCATTTTATTAAATAAAGATGAATCTCTTTCTATTTAAGAAAGACAATCGAATTAGTATGTGTAAGTCGTGCGTACGTCGCACATTGTTTCGATGTGTCGGTATTTACGGACACAACTAAACAATGTGCCTCGTACGCACGTCTTACACATACTAATTCGATTGTCTTTCTTAAACGAAAAAAGATCTACATTATTCGTCGTAAGAAGATAACTGGAGTTTTGGAAAAATAATGACTTATATGCTAAAACGTGAAACAGTAATGAGATAATAGGTTGGGGAGTAAGCTCGTCCTACATAAAGAAATTGTAAGTCAAATTCAATACACAATTAAAAAGAATAAATTAAACAATTGCAACAAAATATGAAACTAATTGTAAAATCAGAAAGTTGTATAATATGATTTAGTTATGGGGAGATCACTTTGTAAATCCAAATTCAAAAGGCAATTGTTTAAAGGGGAGGTTGACCAGCTAGGTCATAATTAATTTTATCTTGGAGAATCTTACACAGCAGGGTAATTGAAATAATATCAACAAAATGGTAGTATAATAAACAAGAAAGTAACGTAAATAAGTACCGATTACAGTTTTGTGAATCGGCGATCTAAAAAAATACCGTTTCTGATTTCTAGCAACATTAAATGCTCATCAAGTGGCCACACTTGATGGATTGTTCTAACGAGACTAGGTGTTAACCGTCGCCATTTCTCACCAGCAATTGGAAAGTATGACACAGCTTAACGCCCGAAATAATTGCCTTTGTGCGAAAGGTAAAAACAGCCGTCAGATCTTCCTGAACGCACCCACAGGTGACTGTGTGTGTAGCACTCGCACGCTCATATTTGACAACACTCATTGACTGTTGTAATTAACTTTTGACAGTTGAAGATTGCGAATGCAATTTTTTCATGGAAGCTTTCTTCATTATGTATTTTATTTCCACATAGTAATGCAGCACGTAGGTGTATCTGCGGGTAAATGAAAAAGTCATTAAACGTATGAAGGCATTGACTGCATTTTATCGTAAAAAATTTCTTTAGTGTCATTTATAAGTGGCCACTAATAATATTTATTTTTGTAAGTTTACCACTGGATACAGTCGACAGCAATTGGTTGGTATATTTGGGTCTGAATATTTTGAGCGAATTTCATTTTAACGGATAGGTATGAATGAGGTTTAGTAAAATGAATAAATCAAGAACAAAAAATAGTTGTAAATCTTCTTCTTCTTCTTCTTCCTCAGCCTTTTCCCCTCCACTGCTGGATGTAGGCCTCTTCCATTTTTTTCCATTCGTCTCTGTTTCTCCCCATTCGCATCCAGGTTCTTCCTGCTTGCTGGACTATGTCATCGGACCACCTTTTGGGAGGTCTTCCGACGCTTCTATTTTTTGTCCAGGGCCTCCACTGTAGGATTCTGGGTGCCCATCTAGGACATATGGCTCGACAGGAGGCATATGGATGGCAGCAGTTGTAAATATATTTTAAAATTTATCTTTTTCTTTTAGTAGATCTGTTGTTCTGTGCTACAGAAAACTCCGCCTCCTGGGATAACGAGGTCCAGCTATCCCTCCATCTTTTCGGTGGTCTTCCCGGTAGGCGTCGTCTAGAGGGGATTTCACTAGCTGCTGTATACACTGTCCATTCCGACTACGTGATCCTGCCAGAATCCCCTTCTGGATCTATGCTATCATGCTGGATCACGTGCTATGTCCTCTATTTTGCAAATTTTCCTTATGTGTTCATTTCGGACACGGTCACGTAGAGTTTTTTCAGTAATGGATCTCAGCACCTTCATTTCAGTTGTTCTGAGGAGTCCTTTGGTGCGGACAGTGTCAGCCCGCGTCTCTACTGCGTATGTCATAATAGGTCGCACGCATGTCTCGTATATTTGACCTTACTTTCAATATGCATATTTTTGTTTTTCCAGACCAAATTCTTGAGACACCCTGATACCCTGATGGATGTATATCACATCAGGAAAACAGTTTGTATCGTGACTAATAAACCAGATATGAATTTAAACGATTTGTCTGGCATTTTAATATAGAATCTCGCACAAATCCCCCGCTTAGTACAGGAAGCTTCAACCAAGCATTGCATCATATTTATTCTACTTCATTGTACATAATTGTAATAAATAAACTCATACGAGTATTTTGCTTATTTAAATGTTATGACATGTTTATGGTGTGCATTCATGATTTTTTGCTAAGAAAACTTTCATTTAAATGAGATACCTAATATTCCTTTTTAAAATATTACACTCAAATTTCGACTGTTGCAAACTCCTGAATAGTATTAATTTTAAAGTACCTAACCGCAGGACCCGCCAAAACATGCTGTTTTATTGTGACAATTCGGACACAAACTATCGTTCAAATTCTAGCATACCTCGGATGCACAAACTGGGCAATGAACTACCTACATATGTCGACATTTTAAATCTATCTCTCTCAAAATTAAAAAAATCATTATATGATCATTTCTTTTCAAAATATTAAATTTTTATATAATGTCTTAAATTTTTTATATATACCTGGCTATTCAAATTTAATATTGCTATATTATCGGTGAGTAAAAATTTCTGAGATCACTACTTTACACTTTTTTGCATACATACTTTTTTTACATATATGTCTAACCTCATTATGTTTAAACTATGTATATATACTTTTTTACATTTATACCCTTTATTTTTCTTTTACATTTAATCGTTTGTTGTATTTTAATTATGTATAAACCTGTTGTAAAAGGCTATTATGCCGTGTAATTAATAAAATAAAATAAAATAAATAAAAATAAAAATATTAATGTTTTACAACACTTATTTCAACATTATTTATATACAAAATGTAATTTAATAAAATTAAAATACCTTCAACATTATTTATATACAAAATGTAATTTAATAAAATTAAATTACCTATTCAAAGGAAGGCAATGTGATAATGATCGTTGACCACGATTTTCAATTATTCAGTAATAATTTAATTCATACAGTCGTGACGTGATCGTCAATAATTACCTAGTCACCTTAATTAGAAGAGCTGGCATAGCAGAGTTTTAAATATCATTATTAAGAAATATTAAAAAAAACAGAAACATTACCCTCCGTCTCAAACAGCTTCAACGCATTTTTGATAGCGTTATCCAATGTCGCCAAGCAAAAAAAAAAAAATTCGAGTAACATCAAATAGCTTGAAAGGACAACTTACATATAACGCCTCACTTAAGGCTGCCGTACAATGCATCGTGAGCCCTATGAACTCCCAAAAAACAGGCTTCTATACCTATTTTTCCATATAAAAAGTAGCTCCGTCCCTGTGAGACATACCTATATAATATATTTTGATTCATTATGCCTCCCTGCGGATAAAATCTAGTATGATGTTCTTTAAAAATAGACAAAATATTCTGAATACATCATAAGGAGTTTAAAAAAAATCTATTTTAAATGTTAATAATTTATATCTCTTTAGCTTAGCTTTAAAAAATTGATACCTCATTACCAACGATGACATCTGTACTGGTTTATGGGAATGACAAATTTCAATCACAGATGACGGTAGTAAAATACAACTCGCATACGAAACAAGGTGCGCAAATTAAAAATAATACAATTTCAAAAAAAATAATTAAATATGTGGTAGTAAATCATGGGTGGAATTAGTGATCGTTACATTGTGTAAAGTGTAAATCACTTAAGCCAACCATACTATAGGTCGTAATCCAATAGAACACCCCAAAAAAAACTTCCACACCTACCTTCCTACGTAAAAATTTTTTTCCTACGGTTGTGTAAAGTGATCACTTAAGCCAGCTCATACAGGTCATAAGCACTGAGCCATACTTTAAAGACATCTACACACGTTTTTCATATAAATAGCTTCGTCTCCGTGAGACTTCTATAATTTACATTAATTAATAATTATCTCTCTTTGGACAAAATCCAGCAATTGTTTTCTCAGAACAAACATACCTATATAAATATTTATAAAATTAAAGTTTATATGAAAATCATACAATGCTATATTTTCTTAACAGTGTACGCTATATTCGTTATCCTGTTGGTACACTTTTATTCTTTTTTGTATTAGAACACACAGTGAAACAAATATCTTTCGTTTTTTATTATACCCATACATTTTCATGTGTGATCAATGCAATACCAATGTGTATAAAAATATTTATAATGTGGTTTCCCAAATATTTTAGTTTTTATAAATAATAGCTGTTTTGCGTTGCTCTGAAAAGAGTATGTACTTTATTAACAAAAGAACATAATATTTCACATTAAAATTTTAAAATAATAAAAGTACACATCATACCTGAAAAACAACATTTAAAGCAATTAGTGTATATTAGAGATATCTCACAGAGACGAAACTGTATTAATTATGGGAAAGTAGGTATAGAAGTCATTTGGGTGTACACAGGACTTATGACCTGTCTTTTTATGGTTGGCTTAAGTGATCACTTTACACAATTGTAACATTCGCCATTTCCACCCATGATAGAATATACCATGCTTATTCATTTTTTTGGAAGTTGTATATATGTTCAAATTGCGTGGAAAGCTTTCATATATGAGTTGTAAGCGCCTTTTTCCATGCGGCCTGTACAAAGCCATTTTCATTCCCCTAAATCCCCACAGATGTCGCTAATGAGAAAATCTACATTGATTTTTTACGGAATTTTTGAGAGCAATATACTTTATTGTGTGTAATGAAATTCATCCGAATACTTGCATTACACTAGGATACGCCAGGAAATATTATTTCCAATTTTTGTTAAATTCCTTTTTACCAGTACCTGTGAGATATCTATAATATACACTAATTGCTTAATAATGTCTCTGTGACATAAATCCAGCACTGTTCTGAAAGATTTGAACAAACTCAAAATATTCTGAACATTTAAAGCTATTATTATTTTATATTAATCAATTATCATTCGCAGACACTTAATCAATTATTAAATATTATCCGCCGGTATATTATTATTAAAATATAAATTTTCACAAACAGGTCGACTGTCAGTTGTTTATTTGTCTAAAAAATTTCACACAAATTCAAATGTTACCTATAATAGGTACCTACTGATCTCCATTTACATATTTAAAAAAATATATTTGTAATAACAATTTGTAGACAAATATGGGTACGGGTTAATAAAAGACGAAAGGACTGCTCACAAAAAATGTCATCTAATAACTTTGATTTAAAAAAAAAACCGTTTCCGGTGTCGTGACGATATTCCGGGGTAAGGTCGCAAATTAGGTGTTGTCAGGAATTGGCAAAAAACGGGACCCCCAGGAAGCGCTGGCGGACCTGGGCCGTAATCACAGGGCCGGCTCCTCGCCCTAATGACTGGGCCGGGGCCCGCGGCCTTCACACAAGGACCCCGCCACCACTGTTTAAACAGGTAATAAATATATCTCAAAAGTCCGAATGAAATTTTCGCAAAGGAAGTAAATTGATAGAATCAGCTTTTTGAATTATTTTTTGAAGTAGGAAATAGTCAGGTGTGTTTCGGTATATAATAATCATTTATTATGAATATTTTTATTTTTTTTGAGTTTGTTCAAATCTTTCAGAACGGTAGTACTGGATTTCTTGTCACAGAGTCATCATTAATCAATTAATGTATATTATGTATGTCTCACAGAGACGAAACTGTATTTTTTTTATTATTATTATGGGAAAGTAGGTATAGAAATCATTTTATGGTGTATATCGGACTTACGACCGATCGTATGGTAGGCTTAAGTGATCACTTTACACATATGTCACTTAAGCCTACCATACGATCGGTCGTAAGTCCGATAAACACCATAAAATGACTTCTATACCTACTTTCCCATAATAATAATAAAAAAATACAGTTTCGTCTCTGTGAGACATCCATAATATACATTAATTGATCATTTATTATTTTTATGAATTTTTTTTAAGACCGTGAAGCAGCGCTTGACTGCCAATAATGCCGTCTGACTTGATTTTTAATACAAATAGCGTTATGGCAAGATTCAGCCATTACCTATCACTCAATTTACCCGGTTTCTTCTGGCCGATATCCTGCCCGATATCAGGCATCGATAATCATTGTTTTGATAAGCTCCTGTGTGATCCTGGACTCCGTGGAGCAAAATTCTACCATATTCCTCACTCATGAAAGCTTTTTTCGACGAATCTCTTTCTTCCTGATAATTTTACTTATTGCAGAGAACTTTCTATTCTAAATCTAATCTTTCTATCTAAATCCTATCGTCACGTGACCCATGCACTCTTTTACACTTATCACACTTTTGATGGTTGATGTTATTCGAGAGGGTTCGTCATATTCCCGACATTTCGACCGCCCTATCTTTGCTAATCCTTATTGTCCAGGAAACTTTAAAGAATACTCCCGTACATTCCCATTTCAAAAGCTTGCATTCGGTTCACCGTAACAACTTACAGGTTCTATGTTTATCATTTATACAGTAAAACCGACCAAAGACAGTACCGAGCGAACATATTTGAATCTTCAGGTTCGCGAAAATGGTATACAGCAAGATTGCTTGACCATTTCAATGCTAGTTTTAATATTTGCATCACGCTCACATTTTCGTTTGTCCAAAATTTGATTATTTAAAGTGCTATGTGATAACCGAGTCTTCAAAATCAATGATTATTTAGCTGTACAAACTGCCTTTTTTTAGAAGCCTTGAACTGGTTAAAAGCCTTATCGTTGCCATATCACCCTCACTGCCATGCAAAGAAGTAGACGACATATATCAGTAATTTATTAATCGATTATTATTTATGGCTTTATTACGCGGCTCTATACACTACTGACTCGGACATGTCATATAAAACTCATATAATCACATCTCATTATTTTAGAACCAAATACCTATGGTTATTCCCAGTAATGGTGACCACATTCTTACTAACCAAACTGCATTAATCCGGCTCTTCAGAGAGCCAAGAGATTATAATAAAACATTATAATAGTGATGAAATTTCATTTGAACTAATCAGTGGTGAGTTCCTAGACGAGGGTTTATTGACATTAGTGGTCAGTGTATTATTTGTCTTGCTGTCCACAATAAAAAACGTGACTGAAAATAAATGTCGAAATACTCCGAGCATCGCGGCCCATCAAATTACCATCGAAATTGATCAGAGATAATGTACAAATTGATGTCATCGCATCGATTATATTCAAATTTCAATTTATTTGTGCAGGTACCGATGTTATTTTATTTGTTGTTTGATCTGGTAATATCCGCATGAAAACATGGCAAATTAAGATTTTTGTACTTGCAAAGATTTCTCCTTGGCGCATGATTTAATTTACAATTTTAATTCAAGTTATCAGCATTTGAACGGTTGGTTTTGCGCGAGAAGGATCGAATCTCCTGTGAATAAATAAAAAAATAATTAAATTAATGAGATGGGTCCATTTTAAGAATGATAGGTATTTAATATATGTTTAACTGCTGAAGGACCTTTGTACATTGATTGTACTAATGACGAATAGTTTCCACTAATGTAGATAAGCTCATGTTTTTATTTAGTTAACTTCTACATACAGTGCAAACTGCTTTTCTTCACTCTTCAGGCTTTGATTATAGCAAATTGGTCGGACAGACTTAAAGATCGACATTTCGCTCTTCGTTCTTGTGTATATTATAAGGGATATTAATATCACCAAATGTGGGTTTTTATTATTCATTTACATCAGAATGTATATCCTAAATTCCATTTTGAAGACGATAATTTAGACAGAACCTCTATATATAAGTTATAAATTGAACATTGTTTAAAATAATTGTATCGAAACTCTTTGCGGTCGGAAAATTTCCTAGAAATCAACACTTAGCAGAAAATAAATAAAAACTTGGAAACTGGGTGATCTATGTGATCGTAATTTGGTTTCATATTAAAAATTAAATTGTTTTAATCAATATTATAGAAAACAGCACATCAGATATAAGACGCTTTCAGAAAACAATTGAACTCCTTTTTTTTCTTTATTACAGATCTCCACACAAGCTTTATTTTGTTTTAAAATGTTCCACTTTTCAAACTTCAAACAATTTAAAAATAATACCTACCTACATTCTGTCACTTCCAAACTATCCGAAGTTAAAAAAATTGAACATTGTAAATGTGCTGATTTTCATCATTTTATAACCTTACAAATTATCTTATATCTAAGGTAAAAGGCATCATATTTCAGCTGCTAGGCATATTTATAAATATGATTTTGGCTGTAACAATAATAAATAAAATTCGAGAATTCAGTGAAAAACCGCGGTCATGATAGAAATCACCCTTAGCTACGGAATATTTAAATGCACATAGAATAGGTTTTGTTATAACTGCAAAGCCAACTTCATAGAGATAAAACTGTTTCGAAATAATCAAGAAATGTCAAATATTAATAATATTTATAATAAATCGTTAAATTTGCAAGACGTTTCTACGTTTTTTTATAAATTTATAACGCTTCTTCTTCGTATAAACAGACCAAACCTATTTTAGCAGCTTTTCAGAAAGAGTCTTTCCTCAGTACGCAGTTTCTGAAGAATACAGACATTCGTTCAAGGTAAACCCAGCAAACCACGCCACATCTGGATCAAAGTTAATTATCTCAGAGATGCTGATGAGAAGTGTCGTCTACCAGTTGTACTTACTATTTCTGCATAGGTATCTTACTATTTCTGCATAGGTAGCTTGTCACTTTAAATCATACATACATTACATCATCACTTTAAAAATGAAATATATTTAATTATGTACGATAAATTAAAGATGTTGCACAGAGATGAAGCTATTTATTATTAGAAAGTCTTTATTGGGCGTCTACAGGTATTACGATCTATCTTGAGGCAGACATAAGAATCTACTTTACACAATGTAACGTTCACCGATTCCACCCAAGATCAACCGCACATTTAACAAATTTTTGAAAGTTGAATATCTATGTTATTTATATACCTCATTTATCGTATTTGATACAACTACGATATCGCAATTTATGGCTGAAAACTTTGTCATTCCCACGAAACAATATATAGATGTCGTCGGTAGCCTACATAAAGGAGTTATCTATATTTTTAAGAGTGTCTTAGGTTTTCACGGCCACTCAGAATCTTCTGGTTTGTATGTTGTGGGGTATTATGCCATGTTTTTACGACCTTTCTGGCCGAAGTTTCGGATTCCATCGCAGGGTCCATCATAAGGGCCAATGTTTCCAGAGACATCGGCCAGAAAGGTCGTTAAAACACGGCAAAATACCCCAGAAGATACAAACCAGAAGGTTTATATTTTTGAATAGAGTATGAAGAAATAGCAAAGAAGTAAATAAATTAAAAACAATTTTCAGGTGTACCTATTCTAGTGTACCTATATGTTAAATAATTCGGATGAATATAAATACCTACAATGTTTTATTTAATTATAAAGGATCAATGAAAATCGAACTAAATAATATAATTATAACTTTTAATTAATTGGTGCAAATAATGTCACTTCACTTCCCTAATGCCTTGGTATTTTACTATTCACTTTTAAGCACTAGTGAAAAAACTTAACGATGTACCACGAATACCGAAATATATCACTGTAAGAAATATATATGTTTTTCAGTTTCTGTTATAAAAAACGTCGGTTTAATGTCTTGCGGTTACAGTTATCGGGGGAGGATGTGGAAGGTAAGTAGTGTTATTATTGGTTGTTCACTCATACCTGGAAATACTTAGACGACGGAGGCTGTCGAGGAACGGAAAAACCTTCCAGAGATGGGTAATAGATTGCCCCAAAGGAGTATTTTATTATGTGAATATCGATACCCAATCAACGGGCCGCTTCCCAAATGGCTTTTATGAGTACTTGCCAGCAGTTCGCATTTAAGTTTATCGCACGACTGACAGCTTTTTAATTAATTAATAGTTTTTCATTATTTATGCCCGTATTTGAAATTTATCGTGTTCATTATTCAAAAGTCACGGCTGGTTATTTAAAGGAAAAAAAAAATGAAATTGGTTGCGAAATCAATATAAATTTTAAAAAGACATTCTGTCTTGGAGGTTTTTAGAATTGACAAGTTTTGTAGAAAGTGAATATTTTTATCGTAATAATAATGTTATGTAATTTCATATAGTTAAACCGATTTTACCGTAAGAACCTAATTAATTAAGAAAAAAGGTAATTTACCCGCATCACTTGCCATTGTACGATATTGTACGTTGGTGCATTATTATAAGCAGAAAACATTATCAACAGGCAAAACTGAGTAGATTAAAAAATATATATTTAATGATATGTATATTTTTTCATATTTATCTCCAGTCTTGGATTTTTAGGACGTAGAAAGTGCTCTCAATAAAAGATGATAAAAATATTGAGGAGATCAAGACTCATTTAGAGATGTGAAAGCAAAACTATTCATTTTTATACGTTTTTGAGTCTCACAAGTTATAATATTTCGTTAAATTACGACATGGTTGGCTTTTTATTTATTTAAACGTAGCTCTGTACTAAAGACTCCCAAATTCTCGACATCATTAACTACTCGTGTAGTAAATTCTTAATTCCCGCGAATAGTTTTAAGTGCACCAAAATAGCTATTAATCTAATACAAATAAAACACTTAATATGATTTCTTAATTTTACAACACTTTACGCTACAGCTCCATCCATTGGTCGGCAAATCCAAAAGATTTACTACTCGAATATCGAGTAGTAAATTCTTAATTCCCGCGAATAGTTTCCAATGTACCAAAATAGCTATTAATGATACAAATTCGGCGGATTAGTACAAATAAAACACGTAATATGATTTATTGATTTTACAACACTTTACGCTACAGCTCCATCCATTGGTCGGCAAATCCAAAAGATTTACTACTCGAATATCGAGTAGTAAATTCTTAATTCCCGCGAATAGTTTCCAATGTACCAAAATAGCTATTAATGATACAAATTCGGCGGATTAGTACAAATAAAACACGTAATATGATTTATTGATTTTACAACACTTTACGCTACAGCTTCATCCATTGGTCGACAAATCAAAAAGATTTTTTTTTATTATTTTATATTGTTTGTTGCCATTGACAAGATAAGTCAGGAAGACACAAGGACATAAATAAAATTCTTCCATCGTATCCTATTATAGAGTTCTCGAGTACTCGAATTGGAGACTAGGTTGTACGTATTCTGCTAAATGTATTTATTTACTATATACATAGTAAGATGGTAAGACCCGCATGCATTGTCATATATTAAAAAAAAAAATTAAAAATAAAATAGTCTCGATTTAAGGCATTGTAGAACCTTTCCTAATGCGGTCCTGCACCCCAGCCCTGAGATGCAGTCCAGGATTCAGAGCGGCTAATTGCCCATTTGATCGGTGTCACTTAAATGACCTTATAATGTCTCTGTTAGGTTAGGCGGCGTTTTTTTGTAAAACAACCGGAAACGTCATTAAGTATAAGGGAGTTTTTTTTCAGTTACACAAGATTGAAGCCTCGCTCCTTCCCGTTAAGAAACGGTATGTAATATTTACTTTCCTATATAACTAATGAAAACAAAACATTTTTAAAATATTACTTGGCTTACTTACAGCTGAAACTGCATTGCGTTGATTGTTTATTTTTCTAGAAATAAAATAAAATAATAAAATTATTTCTTTTTACATTCATATTATGTCAAATTGTGTCATTTACAGTTGTAAGTTGTAAATAACCAGAAATAGATAAAGAATTATAGCAATACTTGTACATTTAAATAGTACATTAAATTTTTTTAAATTAAAATTAAAAATTAAATAGAATGTCCCCAAACGGCAATTGTATGCTGGTGTAAGGGGACAGGAAATAAAGTAAAATAAGTGGGTAAACATATTATTTAATATTAGCCCATTGATTTGTTAAACAGTTATCTCCTCCCCATCACAATTCCCTTCAGCTGTTTATTGAATAGTTCTACACTATTAAATTCCTTTATGGAATTGGGGATTCCATTATAGAAATCGAACGCAGTGTGTAGGAAACCATATCTCTCTCTATCAGTCCGCGGTATATCACTTCTTATATAGTCTCTTGTTCTTGCGTGTTGTCTATGTACGACACTGTTCCGGTAAAAGATGATATTTATTCGTTTTTAATAATTTATTAATTATTTTATAAGTCATCTTTATCTTTTCCACATATATCAGATCTTCTAGGTAAAGCATGCCGATGATTTTGTACAAGTCAGTGGTTGTTGTGTATCGATCTAGGTTGAAGATTATTTTAGGGCCGGTCTTATAAACGAAAGACCAAATTTCCGTTAGTAAACCGACAATTTACTAACGGATGGCCGTTCGTTTATAAATGTTACCGACGCTCGTCTTATAAAACTTTTTTTACCGTCCGTAAGTATCGCAATATCGTACTGCTTTTGTCTATGATTTTAGAGCTGTTAGCGAATTATAACTCTTTTATATCTAAAATTTCTCGCTCGCACCAGATTTTTGGGATACTTCCCACAACACTACACTGGTAGTAGCCTTTAAAACCCCAACTAAGTCTGCAGCAGCCAATAATATTGATCCAAGAGCATAGAATCTCAAGGCAACAAGTAATTTTGTAGTGATAATGTCAGATTCCTACGGGTGTGCCTTTTTACATTGTTCCCAATATCTCCTGGAAGCTCTTAAGCAGACCTTTTCGACAAGCGAAAACGGTAGATAAAATCTGCGTCATCTAAAATATTAAAATAATCCACTCGTATATTGAACACACTTTGTCGTCGAGTTTGTTCTTTATCCGACGGAGTTTTTTTTTTTTTTTTACAGTTTTAATTTATTTTTTAAAAATATTTATTACATTAAACATATGCCAAACTGCACAGCAGTTTTACGGCATGGTTGCCTTCAATATTTGACAATAATTTTTATTTTATAATGAAGATAGTAGGTTATTATCGAGTGTTGCATATTTTTTTACAAGTGATACATAATATGTAATTATAAATTAATGTAAGATTAGGTTCATAGCTTTAATATATATTCTTTTAGCTTGTACTTTTTTGAAGCCAATGGAGTTTTTTTGTCTTGCATCATCTCAAAGAATTTTTTATCTAATTTATTAAAGATTCTTGGCACAATATATTCTCTTTTCCTTTCGCCATACACGTTGTTAGTGATTGGTATTCTCATTGTTCGTCCTGTCGATCTGGTTGCATAGTTATGGTGCGTGTCAGTGTGTATATTAATATTATTTATCATTTCTTCTAGTATTATATTATATTTTACTTTTTGGTCAATTGGTAATATTTTGCATACTTTGAATAATTTATTATAATCATCCTTGTACATACATTTGGTTCTATTATCTACCATAAGTTTTAGGAATCTTAATTGTAACTGTTTGATTTTATCAATGTATGTTTTATAGGTAAGACCATAACTGCTCACGCCATAACTGATAACCGAGTCAACCATCGCGAAGTAAAGAGCGTACAGTGTGCCCCGAGAGCTACATAGTCTTAGCATGTGAAATGCACTTAGCATGGATCTCAGTTTTTTACAAATATTATCAATATGTTGTTTCCAATTAAAGTGTTTATCAACTATTAAACCTAAATAAGTATATTGTTCCACCTCTTGGATTTTTTCACAGTTGCAGTTTATCGGATTTGTATGGTTGGTATGTAGGCACTCGTAGCAATGTCCAATGAGATTAATTTGAAAATTTTTTGGTGTGGCTCGCGGGGACCGGATATGTAAATACTGAGTTTTTTTAACATTTAGTATGATTCCGTTGTCATGTGCCCATTTTATTATATAGTCAAGTCACTTTGGATATTGTTTTCTATTGTTTTCGCACAATTGTCAGCATATAGGATGCATGTGTCGTCTGCAAACATAAATTTTTTACAGTATTTTATTACATTTGCCAGGCTATTTACATGCATAATATAGCACATAGGTTGAATACAATAATAGCTCGACATCGTTATGTGAAAACATTTTTTCCTTGAAAATGTAGTAACAGTCAGCACGGTATATATGTACATGTTAAACAAACAGCATTAAACGCAAATTAACAGCGGACCTTAAAAATAACCTTAACCTTAAAAAATAATACGTCAATCTGTCATACTTCTGTCAATTTCAACTAACGGACGGTAAACTGGTGATTCGACTGTCGGTATCGGCCGTCGGTAAAATTTTACTAAATATAAGACGAAAAAAGTGAAGTTTGTATCAAATTTCAGTTTATTTGGTCTGAAATTTAACTATCGGACGTTTATAAGACCGGCCCTTAAGGGCTCTGTTTAAAGTTCTTTGTATCTTTCCCTGCGTTGCGTTGCGTCCGTCATTCCCTGTCTGATATTTTACAGGAGAGCGTGAAGATTTTTCACATAAAAAACTAACGGAGTACTGCTTGATATGCATTTTTTAAATCCAAATTACCACTTCAACCGATGCCTGATAACATTATTTCATTTCATTGGCGATAAATTATAATTTACCGAACGGCACGATTCGGTCGTGATCCATAGAGAAAACAAATAGACCGATCACTTCTCGTAATGTTAACGATTCCACGGGCGATTATCTGTGGTTACTTTCTAATAAGTTAGGTACCTGCGTGTGCTCCTCTCGGAGAATGGCGCCAGCTAGCGATCCGAATGGTAAATTGGTCAAATTTTCTAGTAATTCAAATTGTTCAATTATTATAATTATCCATTTTTTAGATGAGCATAAAAGAGCCATAAAAAACTTTAGTTTAAATTCAGAAATGGCAGAGCATGCCAGAATGGAGGGACACGAGTTTGATAATAGTAATTCGAAATTGTTATATGGGTGCAGTAAAGGAAGAAGAATGGACATCTTGGAGATCTTAGAAATTAATAATAATAAAATAAATAATAGAAATATAATTAATATCCAGATACCACCCACAGCTACAGCTACAATAAAACATATATCGTCAGTGATATATGTTTTATTGTAGCTGTAGCTGGTGCATTTCCTTGTCTCTTATTAAAATTATATTAAATTTAAGAAATTAGAAATTACTGTAGGCTCAATATGCCCAGTTGTCTCTGAATCTGTGGGTTTATATATGTAGAATACTCTAACGAGTATACACATATACAGAAAAAATTACTAATATGTTTACAAAGCAGTATAATCTTATATTGCAGCGGTTCTCCATGTTTTCCCACAAATCACCTAAAAACAGTAACACTTAAAACTCGTAACTAAAAATAACACTACATATAAAACATCTAAAAAATCTAACTCTACCAGTAATCATTTGTATGTTTGTATGAGCGATATCTCCCTTAAACTCATTTAAAACGCAATGATGTTTTAAAGAATAGATTTAAATATTGAGAATACTTATTAAGAAATCATTATTTTTTTAACTGTACACAGTCACATGAAAGGCAAATGAAAACACTAAAATAATTCAATCAATAATTTGTTACGCAACATCACTGGGCACAAATTAAATTGTAGCACGACTTTTAAATTCACAAAATCTTAAAATGTTTCTGGACTAGTTCGCACATTTAATATCAAATTTCTTAATTCGCACTTATTAACTCTACTCACAACTGATTCTATTGCATCGATCATTTTCTCAAATATTATCTTAAATTTTTGCACGTAGAAAAACTTTTCGCCCATGGTAGGTACTTATTTGATTTACTATCGCTACAATATGCGCGCTGGTCACACAGCGATTCTCACTCCGTTGCTAATGTCCCGTCGGTTAAACGTCACGAATGACTGACCCTGCTTCGGGTGACGCCCTTTAATAGATAAATAAATGTCTTTCTCGACCTTTTACGATATTTTACGAAATTTTACGATAACTGCCTAGTCGTTTCGAGAGACTTTTGGAGCGTTCCAGAGATTACGAGAGACCCTAGACGATTGCAGAGTGTTCCATAGTGTTGTAGTCAGTATAACCGAGTCATAAATTTTCACAGGTTTTGACAGCGCGCAGCTTCTTTTGGTTCACCATCTCGTTACATCACATACATTATTAAGAAAACATTGCATTAAAACTATCACTGCATATTCCATATACACATGTTTAACATATTTCACATACATCGTAACCCACTATTTAATACATTCGCCATTTCAACGTCTCCCTGTCAAACTCTACCACACTTCCCCACCACAAATAAGGCCACCCTAAAATTTGAATTCTCTACAAATTTAATCTATGGAATTTATTGTGTGTCCTTCCTGACGAAGATACAGTTGTGTCATAACTTGCAGGCGGTTTGAAGACAATAACTAACTTACATTTCGGATTAGCTTTATTTGCACTCAATATATTTTTTGTTATATTAAAGAAAACACATTATTACTGTGAAGTTGCAATTTCAGAACAAAGTTCTGTGAATTATTAAACAAATACAGAAAAATCAAATTAACGAAAAAATATTGTAACAGTTAATTCGAAAATATAATACTTTTGTGACAATTGCATTGTTAAAAGCGGATTGCTTTAAAAATCTAACCCATAAAAAACAAGTTTTTATTATACTCCCTTTCTCATTGAATCAGGTTTCGTGCCTATTACGCGCGTCGGGGTCATTACTCATTTGCATTGATTCCAATTTGAAAAAACAATTAAAATTACGAAAAATTAAAAATTATACTATAATTATATAAAAAATTTTAACAAAAATTTGTAAGATGATTTTTATCGTCGCCACGAGTCTGCATGTAAAGTTTCAGCTCGTTAAAAATCGATCCAAAGTTTTTCCGGCAGACAACAAACTGCACGCTGCGAGGTAAAAAAGATAGTAAAAATGGAATAAAAATATTAATCAATTAAAAAGAGACTACATATAAGGTCGAAAAATTTTCGTCAACTTACCAGACTGCCGTGCCGTGCCGTGGCGAAATCGGATAACGCGCCATCCCCGGATAGAATGGAGCTCCGTTGGTTCGAATCCCGGTAGCAGTTAAAATATTTTTTTTGTTAGTTTCATTTTTCTGTATGTCTTTTCTAATTGATTAATAAATTTTTTTTTAGTACTTTTTGTTTCCACAAAAATTTGAGAGGGTACATTTGTCCGTCCAGCTCCAACCTCCATAATTTCACCTTTTTAGGATTGTCCGAAGAGCTATACTATTCCCGAAATGTCATGCTTTTGCAAAAATTTGCCCATAAATCTTATTTAAAAACTGTATTATATTTTCGAATACCTGCTTTCGTGTGATTGTTAACTAACTAACTAACCATCACACCGTTTCCCTGCAGGGGTAGGCAGAGAGGATTGAACGCCACACTCTTCTATCCTGGCACACCACTTTTGCTTCGGCCACATTCATACATCTTCTCATACACGTTCTACGATTGTTGCGGCTTTTAACAGGGCCATCCTCAAATATTTGTAGTACCTGATCGTGCCAGGTCTTTCGCGGACGCCCTCTATTCCTGTTGCCTTCAACATTCGCCTCATATATTTTCTTAACCATCCTTTCCTCGTTCATACGTTCCACATGACCAAACCATCTCAACACTCCTTTCTTTATTCTATCTACCACACTACAGCCAGCATTGCATTCACTTCTAATTTGTGATTGTTAGCGAATATTGAAGTGAAAATATTTTTTTACATAATCTAATGATATTTTCAATAGCGTAGCATAGGTTGAGAACCGCTGTCGTGGCATATGATTTGTGTACATTATGTACCGTATCTGATAGAGCACTAATGTGCTCGATACTTACTCCCTGCAAAATACAAGATTACCATCTCCTAATAAGGCCGGCGGTCAGCTATTTGATTATGTCGTCGATCCATTTCCCCACACAAAAAAGCCTTTGGTCGGTCAGAGGCCAATGATTAAAAACAAACATGTTTTTTTTTAAATAATAATGGTCAGGTACCCCCGCGAATAGGTGCGGAATTAATGGGTATACGGGGTTAGAAGTACAAGTGTTTGGTATTTCTAAACTTGGTGTAGTTACGGATACACGGATAAAGATTGCTTCTTGTCAACTCCCGTTAGACTGTAGAGAGCAGTAGGTTAAACTATAAAAATTGGGCAACGAAATAATGTTAGTAATAACAGAAGTAATATTTAGTGCAGTTCTGATACTATGCAGTAAAAATATTGGTAACAAAATTGGTCTTGAACGTCAAAAAAAAACAGTATTTTTATATTTAAATTTCAGCTGTACATTAATTAGTTAGGTATACATTAAACACGTCATAAGAAATAAATACGGCAAAATCAATCTAAAATGGAAATAAATCAATTTTTAGGGTCATCAAGGGTAGGTATTAATACCCGTACATTCGAATAGTTTCTTATGCAGAGAGGATAGAACGCCATATTCTCCTATCTTGGCACCCCACTTTTTCTTCGGCTTCATTCTACATCTTCTCGTGCAACCTCTACTGTTATTGAAATTTTTAACAGGGCCGTCCTCATCGTATATACCTTTTAGATCGTCATTTTTTTATGCAATAAAAGGTAAAAAAAATATTTCTCTTTATTTTATTTAATGCATGTGCAATGTACTATAATATTGCAATGAAGTCAATCTCGATTTTTATGATATTACAACAAAGGATACGCGTATTATCGGCGCATAATTGAACGTGTGCAAGAATATATGGGGATGTGTATGGATTATATATGGATTGTCGGCAAATATATATAAGTATATATATATTTGCCGACAATCTATTTTCACGCATGCATTTTTGTATTTTTATAACAATATGGAAAGTTTTAAAAAAGGGTACAATAAGGTAGGTAAAAAGTACGGAATCGAAAAACTCTAAATGCGATGTTTTATGGGTTCGCTAGCTATTTTCGATTACAAGTATTGTGTTTCATGATATAGATATCGAGCGAGGATGCCCAATTTTACCTATAAGAAATTTTTATTTAATAATATTCAGCGTTTTTATAATACCGCGAATTAACAAAAATATTTTTTTTTTACAAAATCTGTTTTTTAACTTTAAAGAATGTATCCAAAGTATACAGCTTTTTAACATTTACATCAGAATTAGTACTGTTTAAAAATAATTACATAACTACAATACAATGTCCCCATTCTCAAATTTCTGTCAAAGTTCCTACATATTTTTTATTTGTATAATATTATGCATACAGTTTATTAGATTTTATTTTATTTTTGTCTCCTCTCCAAAAAGAGACTAACTCTTGTGTTTGGAGAGGGACTTATACTTTTATATAATTACATTTTTTGTAAACGTGTATTTAATTATTTTTAAATTATGGTGTTTGTTAATTTTTATTTTTAATATTTTTATTTACTATTTTGATATTTATTTTTAATAACTATTTAGATAAATTTAATATTTCCAAGGAAATTGTCATTCACAATGAGATATATTAATTTTTATATGACATATTTGATATATTTTCATCATTTAAACTACATAGAACCACAAGCTATGGATAATTAATTGATTTTTAAGAAGTTAAAGTTTTGTTAGTGTGCATAATATCATTCTAATCTACCTTTTCATATCTTCACCATCTTCTAATGCCAACAGCACAGCTTCCTGTCTCTTAAATTTTTTTCTAACTTTGGCCTATCGTTATTTACCAGGTGTTATTCGATACCCACGTCAGAGGATAATATTGACATAAAAATTCACAATGTACAAATAAAGGCAACTTTCTCATTTTTTTTATTTTTTATTTTTTTTTTTTATTTATTTTTTTAGATTTCAGACCCACAAAACATCACATTGATATTTGTCTGTGGGTGCATCATATATATAAATAAATTGTATTTATCAGAAATACATTCATATTAATTAATTACAATAGATCTTATAAACTCAAATGTAAATCAACAATACTATATAACAATACAAGAAAAAATACAAATATTACCAAAATCAAAATAAGTCTCTTTTATTTAATAACATATTCATTAATTCTGTATTTTGCCCTTTTTTATTAATATCCATTTTGACACGACATGGGATTTTATTTAATATTTTTGGTATGACATATTTTAATGTCCATATTTATTTATGACCTTCGGTATTCGTAGTCCTTCTTTAACCGTAAATCTGGTACTATGTTTATGAATCAATCTATGCTGATATGTCCCATCTTCATGATATCGTGTAATCAGTTTTATAAATTTTATAAATTTATAAAAATAATTTCAATTTTAAGGCGACAGATTATCAACAGGTCAATCGTCCTTCTTGATTTCGACCGTAAAAGAAGCTTCATTATAACGTTAAGCCCTGTGATTGGATCGGTTGGATTCGTGCACAGAGTGACGTATTTGCACCCCACACCGCGCGTGACCAATCAGAGGGCGAGTGCGAAACAGTGTGTAAAAAGTGGCGCAGCTTAATCGATTACTGCAACGGATCATCCCCGATTGTTTTTTCATCCCGCCGCCTGGGTGGCGCTTCATCGGGAAACAGGACGATCATCGCTGGACCCGTCACGCCCGCGCAACGGAAATAATCACTCCCTTTTCCAAATAAATTAAACACATTATAAACCTGAAAACCCACGTAAGATTTTTTCAGTTCGAAACAAAAAAAATTTAGATTGCTTAAATAAATAAATCTCCAATAGTTTTGGATTATTATTTAGTAATTTAGGTAACGTCATGTAACCCCAACATTGACATATTTCACATGACACAATCTCAGTTTAAGAGAGAAATTATATCGCTCCTGACCGAAAATAGTTTGAGCGTGTAAGACGGACTCTTCGGAAATCAACCTAAACAAAAATTTTATAGCCACAAAGCGCGGGTACACTTTTTCAGACATAGTTGACCTGGGAGCCTACATGCCTATTATGTCGTGCGGAGAATGTGAACTTCGTTCATTTTATAATCACTATATACCTACTTATATTGATTGAGTGTATTATTATTAATGTTTTATTTCAATGTATCATCGTAAACTGTAACTGTACTAATCACCTTGTCCTAAATGACTATCCATTAGGGTCATTCTGACCTGTCGATAGTCTTTAAATTAAAAAATTAAAAAATTTAAAAAAAAAATTTTTTTTTTTATTTATTAAGGAATTTTAACAGGTTTTAAAACATATAATGCAAAAGAATAGTGTGTATTTCATAGACCAATTAAAAGATTCACAGATTTTAAGAACAAAAATTCCTACACAGAGCTGAAGAGGATCGCCGGAGACCGAAAAGAATGGAGAAAGAGATGTGCTTTGCTGCAAACTTATCCCATGGATTGAAACCCAGGAAGGAAGGAAGACATTTTTGGTAGATTTTGAAATAACCTTTTACAATGTAGGTAAACGTCTACTATTACAGAAAATAACATCATTTCAGTAATAAACTAACTTTTTACGCAAATAATTGCATTTTCATCTACCTTTTGTTAATTTCGCGCCAAAACGCCCGCAGCATGACGTCTACGTGACGTCAAGCCTAAGTAAACATTGTATTGTGTAATTAGATAAGTTAATTATTTTGAATTAATTAATGAATAGTAGTACGCAATATACAATGTTAATAATGAATAATGGTAAGTGATTGAATGTGAAAAAAGAAAAAGCATATCAAGAAATGAGTTAAATAATGGGAGAAAAAGGATGAGGAGGTAGGAGTCAGGATAGGGGTGGAGGAAGAGAAGATTAGGTATAGTGAGTGGATGGTGTGAAATCTCTTGACCTTCTTACGGTGAAATTGGTGAACGTAAGCTGTGTAAAGTGATCACTTCCGCAAGCACATACAGGTCATTAGCCCTGGGTCATCCTATAAAGCCTTCCAAACACGATTTAAAATAATTTTCAAAATCTCAGAGACGAAGCTATGAATATGAGAAACGTGTCGCATTGTGTAGAGTATTAACTTAAGCCAGCTCTCACGGGTTGTAAGCCCTGGGCCATCGTATAAAAAGACTTCCACACACGTTTCTTTTATTCATAGCTTTGTCTCTGTGAGACTTCTACAATTTATCTTAATCTACATACTAATAACATACCTCATATATCTGTGAAATTTCCATATTTTATTTTTTTTAAAAGTCTAAATATATCCGTTCACATTCTATCATCATATGTGGGGTATAAAAGCAGAGGTAGCAATATTCAAAAAAAAATTCAACGCAGCAATCGAGGATTACTAATTTATAATGTATTTTATAACGTACTAAATTCGACATTTTATAGGAAGCACAGCCTATACATTTATAGGAAACATGATTTTGGAAGGGAAAGATACATATAATCTAGAATTCAATACATTTTAAATTAATAATCCTCGGTGACTGCATTCAAAACATTTTTTTCATTTTTTGGAAATTTCTGCCTTTGGTTTTATACCCCAGATATTGTCATTGTGTTAGGTCCCGGATTAAATAGCGAAATGAAACTAAATAAATTTTGTAGAGTACATTTCTGATTTGTATATTTCATTCAGCTCTCAAATTGATCACAAAATCATGGTCACTAGCTTGTTTTCTTTATTTTACTCCGATCGACGAGCGGTAATTTGGTTCGAACGTGAATATCTACCAAAGTATTGTTCAACGTGTTTGTTTTCCTCCATAATTTATTCGCCATTAAAGATAATTGAACGCAATATTGGCACAGCATTACGGCAACTATCCGCCGTCGTGAATACATTCACAGTTATAACAATACAAATCGTGTTCACCCTGTTATTACTATAAATCCCAACACTAATATGACACGAAACCGACGAGCGTCCGCAAAAGCGACAGGCAAAGTCATCCGACTTGTAAAAAATTTATACACATTCATTCCTTCAAAGCCCGACTTATTGATTTGAAATTATCCTTTTTATAACACTCTTACAAACCTCACCCGCAATTTCGCGTAATGGGGATCGGACGTAAGTGAGAAAATCGATTTCCACTATTTGTTTCCCATACTTGTTTGGTGGGGGATGAAAAAGCGCGATAAAAATTTAAGCTAAACGGAACTTCATCAGAAAGGTTTATTTTCCAGTCTGAAAATGCTTGTGGTTCAGATAAAAATAATATCTTTTTACAATGCAACGCGATATTGCTTTATCCATTTATTTTCTTGCAGACGTATTATAAGATTGGCCATAAGTGTTTCGTGGTTATTTCTTTATTGGAAGTTAACTAGCAATTTAACTGTAGTTTAAGTTCAGCGTGGCGATTCTATGCCAATGGCAATACCTCCTGGGGTTAACTAGGTAACACCGTGCCGACCAAAATTGCGAATCTCAATTAGAAATGTATTTTTATGCCGAATATTTGACGATTATCGATTTATTTTGCGATATTATATGACGGGGGTACAAAAAAGGCAGCGATATTCAAAAAAATTTAAAAATATTTTGAATGTAGTCACCGAGAATGTATTGAATTCTATATTGTATATAACTATCCCTTTTTTAGGCTTTATTTCCTATAAAAACTCGGATTTGGTACGTTCAATATTAGTAACCCTCGATGACTGCATTAAATTTTTTTTTGGATATATCTGCCTTTTCTTTTATATCCCATATATGGTCTTAGCTATATTGTTTCACCAAGGTATTAATTTCTTTCTACATCTTCGACCAAGCTGTATTTAATCGGTAATTTCCATGAAATCCTTACCTTTGTTTATCTATATTTATTCTGAGACCAGCAGCTTTGGGTATACACCTATTTTATTTGAAATAGGTAGGTTATCATTTCCTGGTGATTCCGTATTCTGTATTCAGAATAACCATATTGCCTGAAATAAGATTTAAATTCTCCATCGGTTTCTATACCATCAGTTATAGAGCTTGCGAGGCAAAAAACAGTTCTTCTAATTTTAGATAGGTTTTCTAAAGAGAGAAGGAAGAAGAGTAAGCTTCATTAGCCAGGTGCTGGTGCCAGGTGAAGGAACAGATATATAAGCTTTTGAGATACAAATGGCGGATACAAAATACAAAAAAAATAATTTATATATCAGGAATCAATTGGGAGAGCTACAGAGATAAGGGAATGTCTCTTAAAAAGATGAAGAATGTTCCATGGAGAGAAGTTGTGTACCTGCATATCTGACAATCCTAAATAGGGGGTATAAAGTACTTCTATCTTTCTTCATCCTTAGTTGGATGGGTTTAACTGACCCTACGATCATTTCTATGTGTGTGGTTAACGGAAATCGCAGAGCCCCACACTATTCTGTTATGATATACAACGCCAGTCTCACATTTATATACCAGTATGCTTATTAACTAGCGAGATTTCTAAGGGGATCATCTTAGTGGCTCTTATACCAATGTGGTACAGATGACCCTAGAATTACCAATGTGGTAAAAATCAACAGAAAGACAGAAGACGAACTAAGAAGACATGAATACAAATATAGAAACAGTTTGTTGCTATAATACAAACAAGAGAACATTACGACGATTACCTTTAAAAGAAAGACTCACGACCAGTGTATTTTTCCCGTTCTGACACATGGAGCACACATACGGACTATTTTATTACAAATTGCGTAAAAAATGGCAGATACGCAAAGAGAATACAGAATATCTCCTCAAGAGACAGAAAACTTATGAGAAGGCCTCAAAAGAAAAGGCAATGTACAAATTATTGCGAAACTAATAAGGGACCGAGCCAGGCACGTGGCAAGACTGATCGATGTATGGTGACACCCTGCAGGGCCCATGGTCAGGCAAAGGTACGACCCATTACAAATGCGCTGGACTAATGATGACCTAAAGAAGGCCGATGCTTTTTTGTTGGAGAAGGGCCGCGCAGAACCGGGAATCGTAAAAATAAAGAGAGATCTATATTCAGCAATGAAAGCAGACGGACAATGTAGTGTGGCGTTTGACCAGTGACGTCACAGGGTAAAATGCCACCCCTAAGAAAATTTATTATGCCGTCCATACTGTTTATTCGTTGGTCTAATATTTTTCACGATACAAATCCATTACAGAATGTAAATGAAAAAGTAGTTTAACTAAAAACAGCCCAAAATTATATAAATGGACATCCAGTGTTGGCAATTTTGATTAATGCACTTTGCATCATCATTCATAATGCAGATTTAGCGTTGACTTTTGAAATTGTATAAATTTTTTATGACCGCCACATCTCAATGTAATGCTGCCGTTCTTTGTCGAATTTTCACAATTCACATTTATGTCATGTGTTTTAAATCGTCTTTAATTATTGTTATATTTTACGAAGAAAGGGAGTATAGTAAGAACTTGGTTTTTATGGGTTACTTTTTTTTACTTCCTTTCTTTTAACTCGTGGCGACTGCTTGCTTGTTTCCTTGACGAAAAAACTTTGGATCGATTTTTAACCCTTTTCCCGTGATCCAATCGAGCTGAAAATTTGCAAGCAGACTTGTGGCGACGATCAAGAAGATCTGTCAAATTTTCGTTAAAAAAAATTAATAATTAAAGCATAATTTTGGATTTTTAGAAATTATAATGGTTTTTTCAAATTGGAATCTGATTACTACCAACGGCGGCCTAACGACGACGCCACGGAATATTTAAAATTTGAATTACTCCGTCGGTATAATAGGTGGATGACTACGAATTTCGAAAATTTATAACAATTGGTTCACAGATGACAGCAAAATTGGGTATTTTGGGAAGAAATCAAATAATCATTTATTTCTTCTAGATTTCTGCTTAGTTTTGAAAAATTCTTCATTACTCAAATCTGATTCTGACTAAATCATTTGACGCTGGAAATTCATAAGGTACGATATCGATGATAATTGAATCTATCAAAATCTTGGCATCTCAAAACATCTGACGTTTTAGAAATATATTAAATTCCTGTAAGTTTAGTGTTATGTTATATGTTTTAATTCGTCTTTAATTATTGTTATATTTTACAAAGAAAGAGAGTATAATAAAAACTTTTATGGGTTTTTATGGGTTACTTTTTTACAATTTAACTCTCAAATATGCCAACTTGTCTAATGCTCATCTTCACTTAGCGGATAAAGCGTCCAAAACAAATTCCTAAGATACCTAGACCTCCGTTCATTTAGATCTCATATAAGCAATGAAGACTCTGCGAAGTTTTTTAACATGCAGACCCTAACTCGTCGAAGAAACATAGCTGACGCGGTGATGCTATTCAAAGTAACACACAATCTAGTTGATAGTCCGGAACTTCTTCAACGAATATCTTACCACATCCCAACTCGCAATAACAGACGTTCACCTACTTTTCATCTCCCCTTTTGTAAGACCAACTCAAAACAAAACTCCTTTATGTACAGATCCACAAATTCATTTAACATAAACTATCACCACATTGACATTTTCAACGCAACAATAAGAAACATAAAACAAACAATATCTACACTACCGCACCCAAACTAATTTGTACATTATATCTTCTCTACTACTCCCGTCCCACATTCCCTTCCACCCTCTCCACTCGCTATTAAAGTAAATTTTTATATTCAGTGGAAAATTTGTAATTGGCATAATTGTAAAAACCATTATTTCATATTTTTAAGATTCTTGTTTTGCTGTTAATTTTCCCCAAAAAAAAAAAAAAATATTTAAAATATTAACTGAAGGTGGTGTCAACGAATGTGTCAAATATTGAAAGTGTATTTTTATGATAACTTTTAAAAATATACCATTTAAATAGTGATCGTCGTCTCTGAAACACCCTGTGCACATGTACAACTCGCTAGAAATCACAGTGAATTATTGAATCCAGAATTCCGTTAAATCTGTTGCCCCTACGCTGGAGGGAGACGGGAGTCCCTGCAATCCGTAGAGCGCCGTCTCGCTTTCTTCTTCCTCGAATAATATCAGTGCTGCCAACCATATAATTTAATCACATTACATACACGTTTTCACGGCAGTAATTTAATATAAATGCTTTGTTTTCGATATCATCGTATTATAAAGCTGTGGTCACATTTGTGTATTTTATTGATACAGTGATGGTTTGAATTTTAGGTTAATTCATTATTTATGGAAATTACGTGTATACAAATATGTCTATCTCAGAAAATCTCGTCTCAAAGGTATTGACTGCGTAGTATGAAAATATTTGTTAAACGAATAAGCGTAATAATGTTAGTTGGTAATGAAAAAAGGTGACAAACAAATTTTCTAAGCACGCGTTTCGTCAAGTTTTTGATTATATGGTAATGATTAATATATTCAACCAAAGCTAAACACTTGTATTTAATAATGCTGGAAAAGGTTGACCTTATCAAACGATACTAATTTACAATTACTAGGAAGACGAATATCTTTTAAATCAACATTTAAGGTGAGAGTTTTTAAATGTGTATTTAGGGACAAATATTTTTTATTAAGTACATTATTATTTTATTAAGTATTATTAAGTACATTATTATGTACATATGTGTGGCTATTTTAAAATTTTGGGAGTTAAAAGATGATACAACAGGTCTAATTGAATTGTCAGTCATCATCATCATCATTCTTGGCACTACAACCCTTGGTGGGTCTTGGCCTCCTCAATAATTTTCCTCCACTCATCTCGGTCTAGTGCCAGCTCTCTCCAGTTTCGAAGCTCTAAGGCAAAGATATCTTTGAGGACGTTGTCACTCCATCTTAATTTTGGTCTTCCTAAGCTCCTTCGCCCTATTGGCCTTGAGTTCAGTGCTTTGGAGCTTGATGCTCGGACATTCTCTCCACATGATCCAGCCACCGAAGTTTTCCCAGTTTTATAATTTTGTGACGTTTGGCTCCTTAAATAGAGTATAGAGCTCATTGTTGTAACGTTTTGAAAATACATAACATTGAATTGTCAGTGTTATGTATTTTCAAGAAACCATACTTTAGTATTTAATTCAATTTATCTGAAATGTTGTGATTATCTCGCGTTTAATATACATGTAGGTAAGACAACGCTTAGTGTATTAGAGTTGAAGACCACTTGTGATGCTTAAAAACTAGTGGTTTTTCAGAATTCTTAACCACCTCATTGAAAATGTTCCTTTGTGATACAGGAATTCGACAGACCAAACCCTAGACATGGTCAGAGATTCGCTACTCATCATAAGACCCAGGAGAGCGAAGACGGGAGTAAAACACTCCATTATATTGCTTCGATAGAATGCTTCGATAGAAAGAAAGATAGAATCGAAAGAAAGGAAGAAAGCAGGTTGGGTCGCAGCGGAAAAATATCCCCCTCGCGCATGTTCAAGATAAATTTATACCACAGGTAAAGTATTTATACTTACACAATTAAATCTCTCAGTAAAAAAATATTTTTTTGCAATAGAATTTGTTGCTTTTTTAATTTAATAAAGCGCGACTTATATACTAAGAAATTATTCTGTTATGGAGTGTTTAGTTTGATCTCTAATCTCTACATGAGAGAGTACGGGCATTATCCTTGGCCTTACCCAACCGAGTTCCTCCAGGGTATGCTTGGCTACAACAGTTTAGAGACTAGAAGGAATGTGTATCTGATTACGCATTTTTATCGATCGTTGCGCGGTATGATCGATAATCCTGAAATTATGCGGAGCATTGGTTTGTATGTTCCCGATAATTACCTAAGACAGCGTCAGCATAGATTGTTTCACATTCCAATATACAGGACCAACCTGCCAATGGTTATGCCTGTTGGAAGAGCTACTGCTATGCTGAACAATACTACCGTGGATATCGATCTGTTCCATGTCTCTGGGAGGGTATTCCGAAGAAGGATTCTCTTACAACTTTGATGTGAATGATTTTATATACAGGTTTATATACAGGGTTATTTGTAAAACATTAATAACCTCGCAGGACTATATTCCTGCCTTGATTATGAGTCGAAAATGTTCAAGCTATTATGACCTAATATCAATAGTTAAGGAGATATGTGACATCGAAGTTTGCAATTTTTTTTCAATATTTCTGACTTATTTTTCGTAAAACGTTGGACTATCGTTACAGTAACTTATATCGAAAATGAAAAATTTATTCTCTTTAACACAAGTCAAATAAAATCCTTCGAATTCCAACTGGAAAACATTCCAATTGGAATTTTTTCAGGGTTTTTATCATTTTATTTAACTTGTATTGAAACTAATTAATTTTTCGTAATCGATATAAGTTACTGTAATGATAGTCCAACGTTTTATAAAAAATAAGTCAGAAATGTTGAAAAAAAAATGCAAACCTTAATGTCGCATATGTCCTTAACTATTGATATTAGGTCATAATAGCTTGAACATTTTCGACTCATAATCAAGGCAGGAATATAGCCTTGCGAGGTTATTAATGTTTTACAAATAACGCTGTATAATGTTTAAATTTTGCTTTTGTTTATATAATACTAACTTATTATAACATTTACGAATTAAATTTTGTGTTGGTAATGTAAATGTTTATAAAAAATAAATAAATTGAATTGAATTGAATCATTTCATAGATGTTTTAAAATGTACAAGCCATTAGTATTTTTTTTGTAATCAAATCTAATTTAACTGTGCCAACAGGTTGCCTACCAAGAAATTTCCTTAAGTTGGTATGTTTTGCTAGTCTGTGAACACGATTTAAAAAATATATATATTATCAGTGCTCGTATGAGCCCACCTTTAGAGCAATCACACCATAGCGTATAATGCACATTTATTGGTTGTAGGATTCACGACGGACCGTATTTAATCAGATCGAGGGTCCGATGCCGGTCTCGGGATAATTTGCCTAATGCCCGCCCGTTTACTTTTTTGTTGACGTCCTATTAGCCAAATGACAGGCTCGGGTCGCGTCCCGGCCGTGATGCACTCTCTTAGCACCGCATCAGGGGGAGGCTGTGGTCCAGCGCCCCGCGGCTGGCTGCGCGCTATCATATTAGTTATTGGATTGTTTGGGGGCCCGCGGAATAATTGAATTTTTATTGTACCCCGTCGGACACGCAGCGCGTACCCAAATTTTAAATTACACGTTGTCTGCAAACCGATCAGCACCTTTTTAGTACCGTTAGATAATACGCAAATATGCTTCGATGCCACTTGTCGTAAGAAGCAATCGTATTCATTTGTAACTAACTAACTTACCATCACGACGTTTCTCCGTGGGGGTAGGCAGAGAGGATAGAGCGCCATACTCTTCTGTCCTGACATACAAATTTCGCCTCATCCACATTCATACATCTTCGCATGCAAGCTCGACGGTTGTTCAGGCTTCTAACAGGACCATTTTCCAGTATCTGGTTAATCTGGTCATGCCACGTCTTCCGTGGTCGCCCTCTCTTTCTGGCATCATATATCTTTCTTACCATTCTTTCCTCATTCATTCGCTCAACCTGCCCAAACCACCTGAGCGACCCTATTTTTATTATTTTTATTATTTATTTCTATTATGTATTATGCTACGATCAGCTTTACATTCATTCCTAATATCTTCATTCTTTACTCTATCATACATGGATTTACCACACATACGTCTAAGGGACCTTCCACTACATTCAATCTACTTTCGTTCCTCTTCTGCCCGCTCCAGGCTTCACTTCCATACATTAGTGTCGGTACCAGAACTCCATTAACCGCTAGTTTCATTTGTACGATTAAATATTTAGTAAATGAACTTTAATGTAGATGATACAACAATGAAGTCTTTACCGTGTGTTCTTCTTCATTGGCTGTCCCTTATTACGGCAATGACGTCTGCTATGATTTATATAGGGCTCCTCACGCACTGTGGCTGAGAAGCCCTATTCTCAGACCGCAAACCTTTCTATAAGTTGTGCACGTGGATCCGCTGGGCAAAGGGATGGATCTTCCTCCTTGTCTTTCCTCCTTCTTCTTTTCTCGAAAATTACTTTGACGCCATTGTGCCTGGTCACGGGCCGCAATTTCTTAATTTTCTGCTCTGATTTTCTTCTGATTGTCTTCTGATTTCTGATTTTCACCTTCAGGGTGTCTTTGAATCTTTTTTCAGTCCACGGTGTCTTCTTTTGCCGTGTGATAGCAGCGTAAACATAATTTATTTAGCAATCCGCAATCGGGAACTTGTATACAATGACCTGCCCATCGTAGTTTTTGTATTGAAGTATTTAAGTTTTTGTATTGACATAAAAGTCTTAAGGTTTATTAAAATAAAAAGATGGATAGGTTGTGAGTTATGTGTAGAGATTAATCTATATATAAGCAGACAGCTATCATAGATGTCACTGCTAAACACTTGACAACAAGGTGCAGGAACATATAAAAGTTAATCAATGAATTAGACAGCCTGGGTCATATGAAATATAACATATACATATTTTGAATTCAAAGAGAACAATCAGTAATTAAATTAATGTATATTATAGATATCTCACAGAGACGAAACTGTATTTATTATGGGAAAGTAGGTATAGAAGTCATTTGGGTGTACATAGGACTTATGACCTATCTTTATGGTTGGCTTAAGTGATCACTTTACACAATTGTAACATTCGCCATTTCCACCCATGATAGAATATACCATGCTTATTCATTTTTTGGAAGTTGTATATATGTTCAAATTGCGTGGAAAGCTTTCACATATAAGTTGTAAGCGCCTTTCCATGCGGCCTGTACAAAGCCATTTTCATTCCCTTAAATCCCCACAGATGTCGCTAATGAGAAAATCTACATTGATTTTTACAGAATTTTGAGAGCAATATACTTTATTGTGTAATGAAATTCATCCGAATACTTGCATTACACTAGGATACGCCAAGAAATATTATTTCCAATTTTTTGTTAAATTCCTTTTTTACCAGTATTTACAATTCAGAATAGTAATTAAATATTGTCTTTGTCCGGCAAGACTTTGTACATAGCAATTTGCAATATAGAAAACTTACCATACCTATTATTTTCTCAACGACAAACATTTTCTTCCATAATTAGCATTTTACTTCACATAGCCATTCTTTTTTAAATATCTGATATTTCCAACTCGACATATTAATTTTCGTGAGATATAAATAATGGTGTCTAACCACCAGGACAACGTACATAAGTAATAGGTATACTTAATATAAATTTTTGATTTCTTCAACATTTATATGCTGTGGTCGGCAGAAAATATATTATCCAGGTGGTTTGAGAATCGTTGGAAACTTGAAATGTTAATCTTCGATTATATATTATTATTGATGGGTTTGGCGCTATCGTTGTATAGATTATTCATGACAATCATTAAATTGAGAGTTCATTAAATTCGTCATGTTATCTTTAAGTGAGTTTAATTCTAATTTAATTTTTTATTATTACTTTTTATTTTTTGAATTCTTATTATATTATGTTTTCCTTATGCTCCTGCTTTGTTATATACTTGCTTTTTACTTTATATTATATTTATCTTTGTATATTTGTATTTGTTTATTTAAGCGTTTGATCTCCTCTTTATGTCATTATTATTTTTATGTTATAATTATTTTTCTTTAAACAATCCATTATATAAATGTACACCTTACCTTTTTGTTTGTAAAAGCCCTGTAGGGCGTTAATAAATGAATGAATAAATAAAAAATAATTAATTTTATATTTTACTACTCAAGTTTCGAGAGTATCAAAACTTCTCATCGACAGAGAAAGTATTAAACTTAATATTGTTTATCTACGATGTATCAAACCTATTCTGTTAAAGAATTAGGACATCAAATTAATTTATTTCTATGTATGTTTTGTAAGAAGATCAAAATTAAGTGCCTAAAATCTAGGATTGGAGAGAAATAGCTCGCATACATAAATATATATATTAGGTCCTTACATATGAAATTGGCGTTTAGTATGGGAGGAACATAAAGCCGATTTTTTTTTATTATAATATATTTATTTAATCAAAGTATGTACCATTGCTATCTATGCACTTTTGCCATCTCATAGGTAGTTCATCGATCCCTTTACTAAAAAAACCATTCGGACGGGAATCAATAAAATCTTTGAAGGCGGTTTGGACTGCCCCATCGGAGTTGAATTTTTTCCTTTGCAAGAAGTTATCCAAATTTCGAAAAAAATGGTAATCTGTTGGGGCAAGGTCCGGAGAGTACGGTGGATGTCTTAGACATTCCAATTGAAGCTCCTCTAATTTGGTAGCCGTCTGTTGTGCAGTGTGTGGTCTAGCGTTATCATGAAGCAGCAGTGGCCTAGAGCGATTAACCAGCCTCGGTTGTTTAGCAGCTAGCTTTTCCATCATGGTTTGCAGTTGCTGACAATAGACATCTGCCGTAATCGTCGTAATGATTCGATTTAAAATAGCTTCATTATTGTGCCGGTTGAGTAATGCAACGCTCAGCAGTAACGCGCGTTTGTTGATTTGCTTCACTCAATTCGTGAGGTACCCATCTTTCAAGCTTTTTCACTTTACCAATTTGCTTCAAGTGGATTAAAACAGTTTTATCACTAACACCGCAGCCTGCAGCTAACTCGGATGTGGTTTGCGATGGATCCGCTTCCACAATAGCCTTCAATTCTTCATTATCAACTTTGGTCTCCGGCCGTCCACGGGGCTTGTTCTGCAGGTCGAAATTTCCAGAACGAAAACGTTGGAACCAAAAACGCACTGTGTTTTCTTTTGCGGCACCGTCGCCATACACATCATTAATCCTTCGAGCCGTTTCTGCAGCACTGGTGCCACGGTGGAACTCGTACTCGTAAATAACGCGATATTTCAAGTTTTTCATTTTGTAAACTGAGTGACGCAAAGAAAAAAACAATTGAGGAAAAAACAAATGAATTATAATTTTCAAAACACAAATACATGAGTAAATAGCTGTATAAATTTGGATTTGGAATTCCTAACCAAAGAGAAGATATTTGAGATCAAATTTGCCAGTACGGCAAAACGCCAATTTCATATGTAAGGACCTAATAAATCAATAGAGAAAAATTCTTGAGAAGGTCAAAACTCGCCAGAGATTGTAGAGCCCATGGTTAGCTATGGCGATGATTTATATTTTATTGTCAATGTAAATCTCATATCCACTGTAATATTTGGAGTTTTTAGGCCACGGTGGGTAGCCGCAAATATGGTGAGCACTTGAAGAGGTTTGAGGTAAATTTTTTTTCTGTATCTGTGTCCTGTCTTCCAATTGTGCAGTCCACATTTTAATCTGACATAATATTCAGACTGCTGGCACTAGACAGAGAGGAGTGGAGGAAAATTATTGAGGAGGCCAAGACCCACCAAGGGTTGTAGTGCCAAGAATGATGAATATTCAGACAAAAGAGGCGGTCAGCGATGACATTTCGATGACAATCCGGGTGGTACTTGAGAAAATAGCACCAAAAATCTTCTTTTTTTTATTGTCAACTCTATAATAATAATTATATATCACGACCGTTCAGTCACTTTGGTTCTAATCAATGTCCCTTTTAAAAGTATCAAATGATTGTAATTCTATTGCCACAATGTGTTATAATTTATAACAGTAAATATTACGTGACGATTCCAGAAATACGTTAATACTAAAAAAAATGAGAATTATTTTAATTTATAATATGTTTTATTGGAAACTCCCCATGTAAAGCGCGTCACAATTTTGCCTTAAAAATTACGTACAAGAAAAGGTATTTTTTAAAATCTTTAATACCTATTATAATATTAAAATATACATTATGAAATATTTATAGAAAGTTCACTGTAATGTACAAGGATATCATAATGTGTATTTAGTATAAGAATAAAAATTGGAATAAGTTTTATTTTATTCTACGCATTTATTTACATTTATTAATATATTCTAATACCATTAAGTTTCTCTTTCACTTAGTGTCATGAAATTATTGTTAAAGTTACATTGTTAGTTAATTTGTTGAAATTTTGATCTCAATTTTTTCTTCTTCATCACCTGGCAGAAAGTTTCCCTGTCCAGGGCAGTGCGGAGCAGCTCTTCCACGCTTCTTATCCCGGTCCACTCTCGGATGTTTCCAAGCCAGGAATGCCGCTTTTAATTTAAGACGCAAATAATATATTACATTATTAGGTACTAAAAAACTACAACAAATAGTGTCGAAAAGTAATGCAATTTTAAATAAATAATAGAATTACAATAATTTAACACCTACTTTTAAAAAGGACATTGATTAGAATCTGAATGAAGGTTATAGAGTTGATCGTAAAAGAGAGATGAATTTATTATTCTACTTTTTCAAGTACCATCCCGCATTCGAAAAATAATGCAATTATTCATGTTTTTTTGTGGTTGTTACTTTTTCAAGGCTAAGACCTTAATTTTAATAAGACAAGAAATGTTTAATATAACCCAGTGCGAAGCTGCTTCAGCACTTTTAATCTTCATGGTACTTAAAGTTGGAGACTAACGTACCTAGTTACGGATTTATGATGATTTCAAGCTAAATTGTGACACTTAGCTCTATAAATGTTGTCAAGTTTTCACGACTGTTCAGAATCTTCTGCACGTAGTTTTCTGGGATATTCTCTCTTGTACCTCTGACCTCTCTGGCCGGCGTTTTGGGTCCATCATCAAAGCTGATGTGGCTTGCAATATGGTATTGCAAGCCAATACCTAACGACAACTTCATCAACACACATTACAACAAATCAGCCCTTATCATTGACCCTGCAATGGGATCCGAAACGTCGGCCAGAGAGGTCAGAGATACACGGCAGAACATCCCAGAAAACTTCACGCAGAAGACTTTTAGCTCCATACAAGGTAATTATGAAAAATGGTGTGGTAGCAGCCGGTGGAAGGCGAAGATGGTGTGCCGCGGCATTACCACCTGATGCCCTAATAGCCCCGTGCGGTTTCATGCAAATTGTATTGACAAACCAAATCAATGGGGTAAACCATTCCGGTACTGCTTCAGTGATTGGTGATTGCCCTCGTTGCTGGATGTGGTAAGGGCTAGAACACCTGCCTCGTAACCTACCTGGACAGTGGCGTGTCATTGAAAAAAAATTGTAAATTCAAGTCGGTCCTATAACAGAGTAAGAGCATACAGCGCTGCTTAAAGATTGAACATTGAAAAAAGAGTCTAGGTATAGCCGGTTTACACACATAATTTTTTTTTTAAACTTTCAAAATCAAATAAAAATGTAGAAAATGTGAGAACTCTTTCTCCATAATTAAGTAAATTAATTAAATTCTAATTAAATTCTATTCGGCGGCATTCCTGGCTTGGAAACATCCGAGAGTGGACCGGGATAAGAAGCGTAGAAGAGCTGTTCCGCACTGCCCTGGACAGGGAAACTTTCTCCCAGATGATCGCCGACGTCGGGGGGACCCGACAGGGCACATGAAGAAGAAGAAGAAATAGACACTTCATAATCGCTTTAGTATTTTATTCACTATTCACTAGAACATTTCACCCAATTTCCGCACGTTAGATGTTTTTCGATATTTCTCAAAAGCCGCAGACTATGCTAGGCCGTTCTGGAATCTTCGGTAGTGTTGTGATCATTTCAAACAACTGTCACTTGACATGAGTGCGTCATTTTTTTTAGCCTCGTTACAGTGAGAATGCGGTTGAACTTATCTGCGCACAAACGCATTTAAGGAGGGGGATTGACCTAATCCAATATACGGCCAATTAACTTCAGTTGACGAATCGTTTTCGGGTAGCTGCACGTGGCTGAAACATCAGCCGCATTCTCACAGTGGTCCTCCTCTTCTCATATACACGCACACTACAGTACAGTACACTGACACTTCTGATGAAGATTTAGATATATTAACTATTGACTGTGGTTTATACTTTTTTTTTATTATTATTATTACATATAAAAATAAAAAATACAAATAATATAATATGACATTTTTAAGACCCTACCAAGCCACTTTATATGGCTTGTTAGCGATCGATTTGCTCATCTAGAAATATAACAGTTTGAAAATTTGTTGATATTTAAAATCAATATTTACAATCGGCACAACTCATCTTTTAGCATAATTTTATACAGATACCTAACTAAATATGTGATACAAAATAAAAAATACATAAGTATAGTAGATTAAACATACTCTCAATCATACATAAACTCCTGACCGAGTAGCCACTCTCTTATTTTTCCCTCATTACATGAATATTCGCATTTAAGTTCTGGCTGAAGTAAATTAAAAATTCTAGGAATTATATATTCGAGCGTTCTACTGCCATATTTGTTACTTATTCTAGGTACGATACAGCGTTTATTATAGTTTCCTTCCTTAGACCTTAATTTATTTTATTTTCTACCCTTAAATTTGTGACGAATGTGGGCAACCGACGCACGCCCCTGGATTAAGTAAGACCGTTTCAGTTTTTCTCCGTCGCCATTACAGGCCCGGTGGTGTGGTGGTGATGGTGAGGGGGGAGGGGGAAGCGGGGGGCACCGCGGTCGAACAATGTTTCCCTCCCTTTACCAAGTCCTAAGTGATATCGATTTGTTGGATCACAGACATCGCTCCGTGGTGCGTGTTTACATTTCTCATTTTACCGGCTCAGAATAAAACGGGGTCTTCCAGAAATTAAATTAGTACCTCGGACCTCCAATTCTATCCGGGAATGGATGTACAACTTGATTTTTTCTGTGTGTCTTTTCTAATTGATTAATAAAAATTGTTTAATAATTCACAACAGAACAGGCTTTCCGCAACAACTGTTCTGAAATTGCAACTTCACAAAAATAATGTGTTTCCTTTAGTATAATAATTTGATTTTGACATAGGTATTCAAATTAGACAGCTTTTAAGACTACATAGTTTTTTGAGAAGGGACACGACAGGAAATCAGATCACTAAAATGTCAATTTAACTTCAAAGGATAATTATTTTTATGGTACAAAAACAAATCTGGATTGTACCTACTGGTGTGTCAAATAAATATATAATATGCATTACAATTTCATACTTCTTTCCTGACACAAATGCCGGGGTAAGAATGTCACTGGCGATCGTCCAAGTCAGTAAAAGCCCAACCACTTTGACTGTGAAAATACTAAATTAGAAACAAGCCTCATTAGATGTTGTCACGAAATAAATCTCCCACCAACCGTTATAACATAAAAATAAAATAATTGATACTGTAACGCAATTCAATTTGATGCACATCACTAGAATGCGACCACTATAAATTGGCGTGCGAGGGAGGGCGTCCCTGTTGCGTAACGGAAGTTGCCAGGGTGTAAATTTATTACACAATACATAATCTACAGAATGTCCGGTGACTGGTGTCTTCAACAGAAATTTGGTCGGGCAGCACTAAAGAAACCAAGCAGTAATGACGGCCGTTCTATTCGTCAAACTGTCAGACGGTAATATCGGTCCGTTATTTGCTTTTTCAGCTTCGCAAAACTTTAATACTTTATTGACAATTGTTCTTGCACCATCCCGGACTGTTTAGGATGTTTTGGACATAATAATTCAGTGTATATTGGTAATCAAGATGTCACAGCTCCCGACCAAAATACAAAATTGAGCTGAATGACAGGGCGAGGGGTTTCCGCCGGGTGCGGGCGGGGCGGGTTTTATTTCCGAATTCGCCGCACGCCAATTTACGTTGGGCAAGCAACAAGTGTGACATTGCCTGCCGTCTATTAGAGTCTATTAGAATCACCGCAGCCCGGAAGTTGTGCGTGCAGTGCTGTCAGCGAACACATCTTACTACGAGGGTCCGGGAATTAAGATCAACTCCTCCCGGTAAAACATCGACTGGTGCATCCATTTCTGACACTCTACCTGATCTCGTGCATCTACCCTGGCAGCCGATGAGATAGAGGACTTTCGGTCCAAGCAGAAATGCCAAAACTCTTCTAGTACGGTACCCAAATGCGAATCTAGCTAGCAGAGCCCAAGTTCCCTCCCAATGTTCGTAAAATAAAAACACGTCATTCTAGACACGCGAGTAGCTTTGTTGGTATAATTGTTATGACTCTCGCTTAGTGACCTAGTGGTTGCTGGTTCGAACCCAATTCCAGGATATCAGCATTTTAGTCCTACTTTCGTGCACAAGCGCTTAGGTTAATTTGAAAACAGTAAGGATATTTATGTGACACGTGCCTGTTCCGTGTTTGCATTTCTATTTAAAAAATATTGTTTTTAATCATGTGGAGAGGGGGTATTCTATCAAGATTGAGCATTTTTGTGATGTGATTCGTCACGGTAATTGTGCATCATGGCCCGTTGATCGTAAAAAAATTAAATGAAAATAAAAAAGCATAAGAAATGTGATTCCAAACACAGTAGCTTGTTGATCTAGTGATCTATAGTCAGTATAGTTCGAGCCCTTTTCTAGGAAACCAGCAACTGAGGTTTAGTTTGAAAATAGTTAAAATATTAATGAGACACGTATTCGTGTTCGCATCTTCATTTTAAAATGAATAAAATATTATGTGAAATTCACGTCTAGATGGTTAAAACATAATTATATTTATTTTTTAATGAATGTTGTATTTAAATATGATTAAAAACCTATGAAAATCACTAGTTTAATAAATTTTACATATTTTCATATAGTATGTTTTCACAATTTTTAACGTTATAATTAAGGTTATGCGTCTTTACTTGGATTGTTTATGCCTAATATATTTTTGAAATATTGGAATTTGATTAGAATTTGAAAGCAAACAAATGCCTTATGCTCAACCTACGAAAAAAATATAACACGTTTAAAATGTTAAAATTGACAATTTCATTACACTGCAACGGCGTCTTCACCAAAATTATTTTAAAAAAATTTAAAGTTTAATTTTAAGAACAGTGACATTTTTCTGCTATATTAATATTATAATAATGCTTAAAATAACAGAAGACTGAAAATACTTGCACTAATATAATTCTGAATCACGACTTACAAACCGGAGTAAATCACCGTCTTCAAATCGCTTAAGTCGAAGAATTCTTTGCATGGAATTATGCGCCGTATATAATAATACTTTAGAACTAAACTGACACGTCGTAATTTATTTTCGTATTCAGTATTGAAACTTAATTGTTATTTTTGTGTTTGAAAATGCTGAATGTCGACATTTATAGTAAACATAAAATATTATGTTGAAGACCTGTGTGGGCCATGACCGACAATTTCACGTTGTAAAATAATACAGGTGATTCGGGCAACTCTATGTTAATGGTTGTTGACTAAAGAAGTATTATGCACACCTTGAATAGGTCTTTAGATTTGCATCATCAATTATCGTATGGAATTTAAGTACGGGTTGAGCCTCAGCAACCTTTCATTTATTTATGGAAGCGAGTCCCGTAATATTTATTAAGAAATGCTGGAACCTGGATTCGTCCATGTCCGTGGTTCGAATCCAGGTTCCAGCAATTAATTTTTCAGTTTTATTATTTGATATTTGTGTGTTTCTCTTAATTTCATTTATTTATTTCTTAATATATATATATATATATATATATGTTATAATTAAGGTTTTCACGGGTGTTAGAAATGTTAGTATTGATTTCTTTGGGGGTAACCCGCGTCAAAATCTGGTCCTCAGAAGGACCATTCGTCGACCGACGTTTCGCCTGAATCACAACAGGCATCTTCAGGTTGCTTGTTAATAAATTTCCGTCACGAGGGGCAGTGCGAACACGTCCGTTCGTATCGGAAGCTTATTACCAAGT
>JADDOH010004420.1:0-29150 GCA_016648135.1 Agrypnia vestita
TGTTTCTGCTATATATAGTCAGGAGACGTTACGATAGTATCATCATCATCATCATCATCACTAGCGGTGGTTCAGATATATATCGTCAGGAGGCGTTTCGATAGCATCATCAACGTCATCATTAGCGGGTGTCCCAGTTGTATATCGTCAGGAAACGTTACGATAGTATCATCATCATCATCATCATCATTAGCGGCGGTTCAGCTAAATTTCATCAGGTGACGTTTCGATAGTGACATCATCATCTTCATCAGTGATGGCAGGGTTCCAGTTACACATCAGTCGGAGATAATTAGGCAGATCCCATCATCATCGATGGCAGGATCCTAGCGGTACACCATTTGGAGAAAATACACCGACATCCCTGGCCAGGGGCTAGGCATATCCCTACTGTCCAGATCCACCTTTCCATCTACTAATACGAGGGGTCATGGCCTCGTGAAACCACATGGCAACCAACCATTACAAGTAGTTATTTATGTAGTGTATATGTAAGTATATGTATGTATATTATATTTTATTAGTATGTATCTATTCGTACGTAGTGTATGAGGGGGCTCTTCACGGGTGGCACAACACCCGTGCGGATGTCTTCCCTCGTCTGGAATGGATTGAACGTATTGATGCATACCAGATTATAATAAGTACTACCTGGGCGGGTGGTTGCAGTCACTGTAGTGTCGCGAATGGCCAATGGGCTGCAGTTGCTCACAGGCGAGGGTTGGGGAGCCTAGGAAACTCCCCTTCCCCACTCTCATATTTTTGACTTGACAGGTGGCCCGGGACCATCTTTACAGTAGCTTCAGTATATATACCGTAGTTTAACTTAGTTTAACCTGGAGGAGTTGGAATTCGGGGGGCAAACTGGCTCTGAGCCCGGACGCCAGACACTGACGCGAGGGATGGTGCGGTACTTTGCACAGAAGAGGCCCAACATGAAAAGGCGCATCCAGGCTCAAGTCAACGTATCCGGAACTCGTGTCGGGAGAAGGAAGATGGGATCAGTCACCGATGAGCCTTTGGGTACGGAGGGGCCGAATTTAAAGCAACCACATTTTCCGCGTACACATACACTTACACAGACCTTCTACAAACCCCTTATCCATTAGAACCCAACGTACCACTAGAATGAGACATAGGGCCAGATACAGGTGACGGAACTTAGGCCGGCTAGTAAATAAACGTAACAATGTAATTGATATAAAGATAATGCAGAGTAAATATAAAAGATCGTAAGGAATAAGCACAGCGAGATAAAGGCGGGAGATAAAATTATTAATCAGCGAGGGCGTCGAAGACGGAATCACCCATAGGAGCGGCTACGAAGGACTTGAGGGCTTTCAGGGGATCTATGTACTCTATATGTGCATGCGCATGTGATAACGGCACGTTACTAACCTTTCCAGTGGATGGCGGTCGATCCCATACAGGTAGGACAATGGGGGATCGAGCGGAGAGGGCGTGGGAGCAGAGGATCGCGCACTCTGGAAGCGCAGCTACACCAGATGCAGTGGTTTCAGTCCGTAGGAATGATAGGTAAATAATATAGGGCCACGGAACATAGTATGTTTAGCAATTGCACCGTAGGGCTTAATTGACGTTCTAGGTAGTTTTGGTTGCGTTTTCCATGAACATTCACGAACTTCATACCCCAGTATTTAATTTAAGTTTAGCTTGCGATAGGGTTACCACAAAACCAATTCATCCCCTATAGTTCGAAACAAAAAATTACACAACGTGAACTGGGGAGGTCTTGAATAAAGCGAGGGTGTTTGGAAATACTACGTTAAAAACCGTAGAGCCTTCATCCGACGTAGATAGATAGCTTGTTTGCCTCTAACAAGGCGTAAACTCAGTTAGGAGTAGGATCGAGCTGTAAGGCGAAGAAGAGGAGCCATCACAACCCTGAGTGACACAGCGCGGAGTGCACCCGGCGGTGCGGGTGGAACCGGTGAGCGCGGGCGGACGCGGGGACGGCCGCGCGGTACTGAGCCGACCCGCGCCTCGCCACCGCTCACCCCTCCACCGAGGCTGCGCGGCGGGCGTGATTTTCGATTTTGTGCAGTGGCGGGGAAGGCAATCGCTATTTTACCATCGTCGGACAGGGTGGTTAGCCGTCTCGCTAATTCGTGGCAACGTACTAAATTTTTTTTTTAAATCTTAGTTTCGAGCATTGTATATAACCTGAATTTAATGGAAAACGGTTTGTAATATGAAATGCTATGTGGAAATTGATATAAATTTTTTTTTTCAGTTTTGACCTGGTATTCTTAACGTTAACCGTTATTAAAGATTTATACCTGATTATTGGTTGGTATTGTGGTGGGACAATGATTGAAGAGACGATGGTAACTGATTTTTCGCCATTTGACAGGCAATCATGGAAGTTTGATCTTAGTTACCAATCATCGATACAATCAGATACAAATCTCGAATAACTGTACCATGAATGATCGATTAAAATAACGGTTTTACTATCGCTACTATTTAAAACTATTATACTGTTATATTGTTAAGCATAAGTTATTCGTGACTCAGGCATTGAAATAAGAACAACAACATTTGACAACTCTGTGCAACTATTGGCTTACGCTGATGATATCGACGTAATTGCGAAAAATCCTGATGCTTTACGTAATGCCTTCATAAATCTTGAAAGTTCTGCCAAAAACAAGGGTCGCATAGTAAACCAGCAGAAGACCAAATACATGGGCCGTAGGATGCACCCAACAAATCCCAACTCTCTCGTGTGGAAGTCAAAATTTTGAAACGGTACCGAGATTTAAATACCTAGAATCCCTGATAACAAGCAACAATAATACTACAGAGGAGATCCGGAAGCGCATAGTGAGCGCAAATAGCTATTTTTTCCGCCTACAATTGCAATTACGTATTGCATTACATATCTCAAATACTCGTTGCCTGATCTTACTTCTAGAGGTTACCATACCATATAATAATACCGAGACCATATCGACGGTTCCTATCTTAAACTATGCAATTTAGTCTATTTTTTCGGACAATGTTAAAATATTAAAATGAAAATCGAATTTTCGCAGATTCGGGGATATATGTAGGGACCTTCGATGTATCAACCAATTATTTACATTCGAGTTTGATGACCACAGAAAATTATTTTAGTGTGGTTTTGGTTCTTCTTCTTCTTCTTCTCGTGCCCTGTCGTTCAACAGACATTTGCTATCATGTTGGCTATGCGGACTTTGTTTACTGCGGCCCGGAACAGATCCACAGTAGACTGGCCAAACCACTGTCTCAAGTTTTCAGTCATGAAGTCCTCCTTCTTCGAGGGCCGCGACTTCCGACAATCTATCCCTGCATTATGAGATGCAAGATCTCGTACTTCTCTGGATGTCTCATCACATGTCCTAGATATTGAAGTTTTCGTATTTTAATTTTTTTAATAACTTCTTTTTCTTTATTCATCTGAGCCATAACATCTTCATTCGTAACTCTGTCCACCCAGCTTATTTTGAGAATTCTTCTGTAGATCCGCATCTCGAAGTCGCCTTATCAGTTCTTCGGTGAGTGTCCATGCTTCCATTCCATAGAATAATACTGTAAACACGTAGCATCTGACCATTCGTATTCGTAATCCTAGGTTGAGATCATGACTGCAGAACATCTTTTTCATGTGAATAAAGGTTGCACGAGCTTGCTCTATGCGGCATTTTATTTCAACCGAAGGATCCCATCTTTCACTTAAGTTGTAGCCCAAGTATACAATACTTTGTACCTTCTCTAGTTTTGTTACAGCTATGTAAAGATTTTCATTCTAGTCAACTGGATTATTTTTGCTTATGAGCATGTATTTTGTTTTGTTTGTATTAAGTTCTAACCCAAATTTCTCACATGTCTTCACTACTTGATTCAGAAGAATTTGGTTGCATATACGATTAATAAGGATAATAACAACTCAGAAAAGTTAAATTTATTGGAATAAAATTGTGAAAAGTAATTTTGAGTTGAAAATAAACACAAAATGAAAACGATTAATTTATTAAAGGGGACGAAATATCCAGGAATCGCGGAGCGCCACTGTGCCCGCTGCAGCGCTGGTCAATTTAAATTTAAAACAGAATCCAAAATGTTGCAGAAATATCCAACATCTTGCGACACCCGTCAGCGAGACTGATACTGCTTCCCGCCGCGTTTCTCTGCGGAGGCTGCTCATCAAAAGTTCCAAACACAGCGGAGACCTTCAAATGCCTTCGTATCATTTAGTTTTGCCTCTTTAATCAAGCGCCGCTGGTGTAGTGATTGCGTTCTTGCAAGACGCGGTCGATGAGAGGGGACTTGTTCGTTTTGTTTTCATTCAATTTCAGTATCTGGCATTAGCCTCTAGTTTTGCTACGGAGCTGAATGTATTGTTAATGTACATGCATACATATGTAGACATTGTTCGCTTTCGTTTAATATTATCTCATTGAAAGAATCAAGACAATGCGAGTCTGTTTACTCTTGGTCCAGGGTACTCGTGACACCTGCTGTGGAGAACCACATTATGACACACTGAGAGTGGAATATCTTAAAGGTACTGATGCATACTATTGAGCATGCTCAAAACTAGCATGCCCTAATAACTGTACACACTTGCTCGTTATTAGTATACTTATTTTGAACTAACAATCAAACACACATGCTTATGAGACGCTCTTGTTCAAAATTGAAACTTTGCAAATTCAAACAGGAAATTCAAGTGAACCAATAAATCACAACAGTTTCCGAATTGCCATCCGCACATTTTGATTTTTGTTTTTATAATTTTCATTGTAGGATTTAAATCATTCATGTCTTTTAATAAAGTTTCATAAGAATTATTTTTTGCTTTATTATATTTATAAATCGGTGAACGAGTAGGTAATCCACAGACATTCGTGATTCCTATAATAAATAGGTCACGAAAAGTAATATTTTGTCATCTCCCCAACGCGCCATATTTGTTTCATCTGTTCGCGGACTGAGAAGATCGCATCTATAATCGATACGAGCCGCGAATGACATTAGCATGCTCATAAGCAAACCTGTTCACACATGCTCAAAAGTTACGCCTTCCACCCGCAAATCAAATGAGCATGCTCATTACTAGCAATGTGCATACACACTTGTTTCTAAGTAGCAATAGCTCAAGAAACTCAATATAGCGCATGTTCACGTACCAATAATGAGCATGTTTATCGGTATCTTTATGAATAAAGTACTCTTCATTTCTAGGTAATTTTGTGGCATTACAAGGTCTGTTTGATCATCATCTACGTCTGTCCCTCGTTCATGAGCGAGGATCGTGATCTTCGTGAACTCTCACCCTCTCGGTTATTATACTCCTTCACTTTTCTCAATTCTCTGAACATCTGTGGACTAATAACTATCTGTCAATTTTCGGTCCAACGGGTCTATTTTATAGTTATAAACGTTAAGTTTATAAACTTAATAAAGTATTAAATTCTGAGAAGAAAGAAATGGTGACATTTTTGTACGGGCAAAAAATGCTTTGTCAAGCGAATAATCGTGTTTTCAATTATATATAATAAGTAAATTAATCGGGCTAAAAAGGCGAATGGCTGTCCACAGAAATTGTTGGAAATAAGACAACTGGTGTTTTGTATTGCAAAATTAAGGTTATGACTAGCGATCCATGTCGAATTCTTAGTAGCGAACCAATCTGATTTTGTTTTTAAAATTTTCAGCTTATCTGGATGCAAATTATTTGGTGGAAGGTATTTTCGAGAGGCTTAGAATTATCATTACCATCACCATCAGCCGTTTTCTATCTATTGCTGTTTTCTTTCACTTTTCTCTACGTATTGTTATTCATTCCACAAATCGCTCTTTAAGGGCGGATTGCCTAATTTTAAGAAGTCATTCATTGCCACGTATTTTTGCAGAGTTTGAATATAACTTCATCTGTGCCTGTATTAGGCACAGATGAAATGGCATGTGGTTGGCCTCTTGATTCCTTACGGATACCGCTGGATTGCTGTCTTCGTCCAGCGATTGCCTGTCCTCCGAAAAATGTGGCCTGACCATTGCCGTTAAATTTTTTTGATGCTTCTAATTATAATACAATCTTCTCTCGTCAATTTTCTTACCAAACGTTTTTTTGATGTCTTATAAACCTTTGCATTATTCAAAGTTTTTGAACCTCTCTTATGCAGAGAGACCATATTACGCAGTCAAACTAGAGCACTGGAAATATCCATTGAACATTTTTTGCTTTAGACCCAGTGAAGATAATTTTATAAAATAATATTACAACGCCCGTGTGCATCACAGTTTTTTTCCTATTTTTATTATTTGTTTACCATAACAGAGTATAAAATTGTACAAAGATTAACTAAATCCCTTCTTTATGCCAGAGTATATGACACAGCGTAGATAAGTCCTCCCTCGTGAACATGTTAAATATTTAGTTGTTTGTATATTTTCTCACTTGTTTAATAATATTTACGAATTAAACATATGTTTGTAATGTAAATGTTATTTCAAAAATAAATAAATTGAATTGAATTGAATTGAAATTGAATATTTAAGGGACATTTATAAAGTTAAAGTATTATTTCTTGCATAATCCAATCCAATACAATCAATGTTTTTTTGTTAATTTTCGTTCCAAACCACAAAGTATAAAATTGTACAAAATTGAAATAAAACCCTCCTTTAGGCAAAGTGGATTTTTTACAATAGACGTTACTCTTTTAAATTTTAAAAATTTCTTTCCAAACTGAATCTTTTTAAGTAAATACGTCATTTTGTATCAAGGCGCAACTTTTTTATGAAGAAATTATATTTAGTTTGACGTAATTGTTGCAAAAGTTACAAGAACGTTTAAGTTTTTTAAACAAATCAAACCGTATCAGCCGTAGAACCAGACCCTGAACCAAGAAATTTATGTCTATTATAATTTATATAAATAAAATTCGTTTACACCACTTTTTTTATTGAAAAGAATTAACATTTTTATTTAAAATATATTTTACTTTACTATACTTTCGAGAGGAGCAGTCCCTCTCATCATCAGGTATAGTTATTATCTATACCTGACGATGAGAGGGACCGCTCCTCTCGAAAGTATAGTAGTAATTTAATAACTCATATTGTGTGTGTGTTACAAAGTAAAGTAAAACATATTTTAAATTATAATATTGCACCACGAAGTATCTGCCAAATGTTTAAAAAATTAACATGTTTTAGAGCCAATGCCCCCTTCATTAGGATAACAAATGTATACTAACAAAATTAAAATAACATAATATATATATATATATATAGATATCTATATATATATATAGATGTCTGTTCATGTATCTATATATTGGTGGTCCGCCTGTGATAACCATTTACATTTGTGGCATATAGATGCAGAACCGCCACTATCCATATGGCATCCTTATGGATAGTGGCGCTTTTGCATCTAAATGCCACATTTACAGTCATGTAAATGAATGTTCCATAAACCTAAGGTATATTCGTGTTTTTTTAAACGCTGAATGCATTTTCTAATACGCCACTAACGTAATCTGTGTCGGAATAAAAAAAAATTAATAACGTGACACTTTCAACACAGAACCCGTCGGCCGGTTGCGAAACTCGCGAGATGTCATCAAAATGTGTAATTCGTTAGCCGCAACCCAGATCCGACGGGAGCAATTAATAACTCTGAAATTATCGTCAATCGTGCATCTGGCGGATGGAGCAAGATGCACCGATTGAAGAAGACGCGCGACACGTGTCGGAAGGGACCAGCCTTGGGTGCGAGACGAGAGAAAGGAGAGCGTCCCGGCTCTTCACAATCTCATCATAACTAAACTGGTGTAAAACTGCGCTAGATTATGGAGCAACGCTCGCGGCACGGTAGCGTACCGCATCTGCACGTTCGCCGTTATATATATATATATATATCTAGATATATATATATATAATATATGATATATATTATATATATATAATATACATATATATTAGGTCCTTACATATGAAATTGGCGTTTTGCCGTACTGGCAAATTTGATCTCAAAGATCTTCTCTTTGGTTAGGAATTCCAAATCCAAATTTATACAGCTATTTACTCATGTATTTGTGTTTTGAAAATTATAATTCATTTGTTTTTTTCCTCAATTGTTTTTTTCTTTGCGTCACTCAGTTTACAAAATGAAAAACTTGAAATATCGCGTTATTTACGAGTACGAGTTCCACCGTGGCACCAGTGCTGCAGAAACGGCTCGAAGGATTAATGATGTGTATGGCGACGGTGCCGCAAAAGAAAAAACCAGTGCGTTTTTGGTTCCAACGTTTTCGTTCTGGAAATTTCGACCTGCAGAACAAGCCCCGTGGACGGCCGGAGACCAAAGTTGATAATGAAGAATTGAAGGCTATTGTGGAAGCGGATCCATCGCAAACCACATCCGAATTAGCTGCAGGCTGCGGTGTTAGTGATAAAACTGTTTTAATCCACTTGAATCAAATTGGTAAGGTGAAAAAGCTTGAAAGGTGGGTACCTCACGAATTGAGTGAAGCAAATCAACAAACGCGCGTTGACTGCTGCGTTGCATTACTCAACCGGTACAATAATGAAGGGATTTTAAATCGAATCATTACCTGTGATGAAAAGTGGATCCTGTACGATAATCGGAAGCGCTCATCGCAAATGGCTGAACCCTGTCGAACCAGCCAAACCATGCCCCAAGCGAAAATTGACTCCAAAAAAGTTACTTGTGAGCGTTTGGTGGACTAGTGCTGGTGTCGTTCACTACAGCTTTCTTAAATCTGGCCAGACGATTACGGCAGATGTCTATTGTCAGCAACTGCAAACCATGATGGAAAAGCTAGCTGCTAAACAACCGAGGCTGGTTAATCGCTCTAGGCCACTGCTGCTTCATGATAACGCTAGACCACACACTGCACAACAGACGGCTACCAAATTAGAGGAGCTTCAATTGGAATGTCTAAGACATCCACCGTACTCTCCGGACCTTGCCCCAACAGATTACCATTTTTTTCGAAATTTGGATAACTTCATGCAAAGGAAAAATTTCAACTCCGATGGGGCGGTCCAAACCACCTTCAAAGATTTTATTGATTCCCGTCCGAATGGTTTTTTTAGTAAAAGGATCGATGAACTACCTATGAGATGGCAAAAAGTGCATAGATAGCAATGGTACATACTTTGATTAAATAAATATATTATAATAAAAAAAAATCGGCTTTATGTTCCTCCCATACTAAACGCCAATTTCATATGTAAGGACCTAATATATACAGGGTTATTTGTAAAACATTAATAACCTCGCAGGACTATATTTCTGAGTTGATTATGAGTCGAAAATGTTGAAGCTATCATGACCTAATATCAATAGTTAAGGAGATATGCGACATCAAAGTTTGCATTTTTTTTTTCAATATTTCTGACTTATTTTCTGTACAACGTTGGACTATCATTACAGTAACTTATATCGAATATGAAAAAGTTCTATAATAAACCGAGTGGCGGAATGTATCAGTGTGTATAGAAGGTGCCTGTACATTAAGGTAATTGCCTTACTTGCATTCGTTATCCAACGGACCTTCTTTGTAATCGGGCGCGACGCTACGAAGGAACAGAGTATCGCACACTATTGTAAGAATGAGTATGTTATTTTAGTCACCGTGACTTCAAATTACCTGATTTTTCTGTCTGCACGCAGAGCGTTTGTGAAATAAGTGTGCCGTGGTTTGTTGTGTCTTTCAATGCGATATTTGCTACATGTGAAAGCCGGCTAGTACGGGAATAACGTGTCTATATTATAAAACGTCAATGACTTGACAGATGAACTCACGCAAGGAGATTCCGTATTTTAATTTTAATAATACGGAACAAAAAAATGAAACTTGTGAAATAAATAATCGTAATGTCACGGAACGTGGCTGCTGAAGGCAAATGAAACAATTGAAAGATTTCATTAATTTTACAAAAAAGTTACTGGACACTAATTAAATCGGAGCACTGTTCTCAAATCTAGCACTTCTCTTATCTCATATATATTCTTATAAATAAGGCCATCCTCTAATATTAGGTTCATATGATGAAACCGCAGTGTCCCTTGATTTACTCTATAAATTATCCTATAGGCAGCTCTACACTCGCTCGTTCTAATATATGGTGTTGAATGTAAAACTAATTATAAAAATATTTAAACACAGCTGAGCATATTGAGGAAATCTCACTGTTTCGACTGAAGCAACCATAGGTGAGAGAGTTATAGGTCGACCACTATCAAAAGACCTTTCCCTACGACGACCCTGCCTGGCAAGCCCGTATTACAAGCGTCAATACGATATTCCAAATAAATATATATTTTTTAGCTAAAAAAGCTTACTTACTTAGTTGAAAAAGATCTTTTATGTTCATTTTTTGCATCATATTTTTTGCGCACATTCTTTTGAATGCGGTCTAGCTATAACAAATAATAATATAATTAACATTTTTAAATGCCTACCTATGAAGGCTAATAACATTAACCCCCACCCTTCCTTTCCGCTATGTTAAGGGTTAAAGATGGAGAATAAGCAACGCTTACAGCAATTATATAATAATCGTTGCGGATAGTTGAGCCTTGCAAAGAAGCCATTTAAAGCCGTGCATGAGGAAGTGGCTTGCAGGAAAAAATAATTAAATTAAATCGGATATTATTTGTTCGAATCATAATTTCGGTTTATTAATTAAGGAAGTAACGAGGCCGAATTATACATTCTCTTGATAAATAATCAAAATATACGAATGACGGAAACCATATTTTGATAAAATATTCACACATACAGCATACCTATTTTAAGATTTTAACGTATGATGTGAGGATTTAGTTCGAAATCACAAACAAGCCTAATAAATTTCAAATATGTTTTATTATACTTTGTAATACACACACAATATGAGTTATTAAATTACAACTATAGTTTCGAGAGGAGCAGTCCCTCTCATCATCAGGTATAGATAATAACTAACTTAAATACAAAATTTATCAATCTAATTGGGTAGGTCAGGGGGGTCAGGGGGGCGCGCGGCAGGGAAGAATAATCCCTTAAAATTCCCCTTAACACCATTGATTATAATAACGACGTAAATATAATTAAACATATTGCTATTAACAATGGATATAATTGCGCGTTAATAGATAGAATGTTGAAATCAAAAATTAATAATAAACTTATCGAATCATATTTATACTCAGGCAAAAATATTAAAACCACCGATAATACACTTTGGCGAAAAATTCTTTATAATGGTCCGATTTCTAATAAAATTACAAATTGCTTCCCTACTCATATTAGACCAGCTTATTACACAAACAATAATATTGGTAAAATTCTTCTAAATTCAAAAACAAAAATAGGTATGTTAGAAAAAAGTGGGATATATGAAATAACTTGCGGAGATTGTGACAAAAAGTATATAGGCCAAACCACTAGAAACTTAAATACACGCATAAAAGAACATCGCCGCTGCTTAAAAAATAACAATTTCTCCGAATTCGCCAATCATATAATTAACACCAATCATTCTTTCGATAGTCACAAATTAAAATTACTCCACTCGGTTCCCCATAGACGATGGATAATGAATAGTTTGGAAACCGTTGAAATCCTAAAAAATTTAAATTCTGGAAACACATTAATAAATAATATCACATTTCAGTCCAGTTCACCACTCCTAGAGCTGTTCGGCGGAAAAAAATACCCTTCCCTGCCGCGCGCCCCCCTGACCCCCCTGACCTACCCAATTAGATTGATAAATTTTGTATTTAAGTTAGTTTTTATCTATACCTGATGATGAGAGGGACTGCTCTTCTCGAAACTATAGTTGTAATTTAATAACTCATATTGTGTGTGTATTACAAAGTATAATAAAACATATTTAAAATTATAATGTTGCACCACGAAGTATCTGCCAAATCTTTCAAAGATATTAAAGCCTAATAAACCTTATATATTATTCAAATTTTCAATAATTTTGAATTGCCCCACTTCAAATAATTTAGCAAATTTTTAGCCATTTGCTTTGTATTTCTAAAATAAATATGTGTATATCTAATAGCCTTTTGAAAAAAGAGTCAGTGGAGACATGGAAAATGTAAGGTTCGATGTATTTTTTGAAAATAGAAATATAAATATTGTACCGAAAAATTACAATCAAGAACGTCAAGAGTCACGTAGACCATACATATAAACATAGAAAATCTACACTAGAAGATGAAGTCATATAACCGAAGGAAAGTTTACTATTTGTGGTAAAAAATAAAAACCAAAACGTAGGCCACGTACAACTATCTAACATATGACATTACCAAGTATTGCATCAGATTTAGTTATCCAGTAGATCCAATTCAATAGCATAATTGTCAAAAACGATTAATCTACAAACTACCTCAGAATGACGCCAATTCGTAGAAGCAAGTAGGCAGAAAGCAATTCTGTCCTGTAATCCTATGGGTAACCCATTCTTCCCAATCGTTCTTGTTCTCAATGATTGAATTAACTAACTAACCACCACGCCGTTTCCCCAAAGGTGTAGTCAGAGAGGATAGAACACCATATTCTTCTATCTTGGCACACCACTTTTGCTTCGGGTACTTCATACATCTTCTCATGTAAGTTCTACGGTTGTTGAGGCTTTTAACAGAGCCATCCTCCAATACTTGTAGTATCCTGATCAAGCAAGGTCTTTCGCGGACGCCCTCTATTCCTGTTGCCTTCAATAATCGCCCCATATATTTTCTTAACCATCCTTTCCTCGCTCAAGCGTTCTACATGTCCAAACCATCTCAGCAGTCCTTTCTTTATTCTGTCTACCACATTACACCCAGCATTATATTCAATTCTAATTTGTTCATTCCTCACTCTATCGACCAACGATTTTTCACACAAGCGCCTTAGTCACCGCATTCAGTCTATTTTCATTCCTTTTTTGCCAATTCCAGGGTTCACTTCCGTACATCAGAGTTAGCACTAGAACGCCATTATGTACCGCTTGTCTTGCTTCTTTTGATAGGTTCTTATTGGCCATAATGGCATTCATTGTATTCATTATATTCATTATGTTAAAAAGCAGATATAAATATTTTGTTAAGCCGGTTGACTTATTTCGGGTACATCTTCAGCGAGGCAGAGCGTTATCGTGAGCAGTCCAAACGTCTCACATCTAGCATGATCGGCTAACAATAGTGCACCTCCTCGCTAAAGTAGAACCCGCAATAATCCAACTTGTTTAATTCAATATTTCTATCTGCTGATTGAATCAGGCTACTAATGCGTATAGAGACATTGACATTTTTGATAACTTCATTATGTTCAGTTAATTCAATTCAACCAATAACACATGCATTTAAAATTAATTTCTTACCAGTGTCTACACATATTATTGCTAGTTTCACGTTATTATTATTATATTTAATATGTGAATATTCTTCATTACCATACGTACGCATTTACGCTTAACATAGCATAGCATTTGCATAGTTCAAGCTGCATTTTTGCAGTTTGTGCATTTAATTTAATATGTCATCGAACATTAAATTAAATGCTGCACTTTATCCGAAGGACGTTTTCGAATAAAACTTTTGAGGTCGGTTTTTGGAAAATGAATTTTGATAAGACTCAGGTCAGCATCTTGAATAAATGAATAAAAATTCTTAAGGTTCATTAATTTAGAAAAAATTAGATAGTATAAAATATTGAGAGTATGACTGAACAGCAACTAGAAAAACTACAGAAGCCATTGCTGAATATAAGACCAACACGGCGAGAAAGGGAAAGGTGGGAAAATATCTTTAAACTATAACACCTGTCTTGAAAATCCTTGACTGGAGAGAAACGGTAGTTTTAAATATCAATAGATGAAAATATAGAGGATCCTAAAACCCACCAAGGGATGCAGAACTAATGATGATGAGGATGATTATAACTATGACTCGATAGAACTTTTTTTTTTTGAATTATTATATATAATATATTTTTTTAGGAGTGAATGTCTGCGAGTTCTTGCTTAAGGATATTTGTGTGTGCGTGTGCGTGTGTGTGCGTGCAAGCGTGTAGTGACTTCTGTCTGAGAGAATAGTTTAATATCCGCGAGCGAGAGAATGGTGCTTTTTGCTGATCAGTATAATTACAGTAAACATCTTATATTTATTATGTATTACTTCTGTACAATAAATATCCTAATTTTATCACCGTCTCTTTATAGTCCCGAGACTTTGTAATCCTGCTTCTAGACTGGGGAAACGAGCGCGTCTAATATGGAGATAGGACGCAGTCACTGGACCAGCCGGGCTACCGAACGAGTCACACGAATTGGAGCAGTCGGTAGCAGCTTGCTATATCGTCGCTGTATATATAATAAAGCCGACGGTGCCGTTTAGTACATTATGAGATGATCGAATCAATTTGTCAATTTTTCATATAAATAATCGAGATATACTAAAAATAGCATTGCCGTTCATCTGGGAAGTCTGCCTAGTAATTATTTAAAATATTTTTTAGAAATCTAGTCTGTGCAATTATTTTTTAAAACAGTTTCATTCGTTTATCTCAGAATGTACTAAAACGGCACATAGGCTTAATTATATATACAGCGACGATATATTGTAAATAAATACCAGGGGAAAATAGTTGTAAAACAATTCCTAAACAATTGAACGTATATTAAAAAAGTAACCAATAAAAAACAAGTTTTTACAATACTCCCTTTTTCGGGTTTCGTGTCTATCATATACGTCGGAATCTCCAAACAACTTCTATGAAAAACCATTAAAAATTTAAAAAATCCAAAATTATACTATAATTATTAATTTTTTTTAACGTAAATTTGATACATCTTCTTGATCGTCGCCACTAGTCTACTTGAAAAGTTTCAGCTCGATTGGATCACGGGAAAAGGGTTAAAAATTGATCGATCCAAAGTTTTTTTGTCAAGCAAGCAAGCAGACGCCACGAGTTAATATAAAGGGAGTCAAAATTGAATAATCTATTGTACAAAGGAAAAATAAATACAAAATAAATATTTGTTAGTGTACTTGTTTATAACAACGTGTGTAGTATTTATATACTTTCTGAATAATTATACAACTCAAAGTACACATTATGATGGGCTTACGATAGTTTTGTTGTGTCCCAATGCAAGTTTGATTTCTTGTATTATTTTACTGCAGCACGTTTGTTATTATATTAAACTTCTTGCATACCTAATATTTTGTAGTACCAAAACCAAACAAACCCAATCTATGAAGGTAATCAAAAAGTAGAGACGATTTAGGTTTTAAAAAATTAAGACAATACAGGTTAAAAAGTGCCGGGAACAAAACGAGAAAGGAGAGGAAGAAAGACGGATAAACAGAATTATGTAAATGTAACTTCTTAAAAAAGAGCAAAAAAATTTTGCGATGACATTAGTAATATACATAATTACTAAAAATAAACTTTGTTTTCACCACATTTGTATTGAAAAATATCAACATATTTTGGAGCCCCTTCGTCAATCAATCAATCGTCAGACAATCAAAATATAAAAATTGAATTAATTAAAACATACAGAAAAATTAATTCGGTTTTAAATTTTACAGAACTTTGTTCTTCAAAATTTCAACATCACAATAAGAATGTGTTCTTGAGTATAATACAAAAATTATACATGAAGAATGTATAATTTTTATATATATAATAATAAGGAAAAATGTAAATAATAAATTGAATATTATAAATGAACAGGTCCTTTTTACTAATAGTTATCTTTTAAATTTGTTTTCATGTTAGTATGCACTTCATTATTATTCATTTTCCATATATAACTTATAAATTTTGATTGTGTATACATCGATTTTTGAATTAAGTTTCTTAGTATACAATTGTATCCTGACAGAGGGGCCACGGGCTCTGAAACACGTTGATATTTTTCAACGTGGTGAAAACAACGTTCAAATTTATTCATTATATTATAAAATTATTTAAATTTTATCTCTTATGCATATTTATAAAAGTGACACTGTTCACATTATTCTCCAGATTATGGAAAATAAATTTTGTACCTGTACAGATAAATAGATTGTAAAAATGAAAGTGTTGTTAGTGCATCGCACAGTATTGTTGATTAACACGTCTGAAGTAACGGACATGAGGTTCGATAAATCCCGCCGTCATGTTCCTTCAAACGTTGCATATTGACCTGAATGTGCAACTGTCTCGATTTGTTATGTGGATCGTGAGAACAATAATATCTCGAATGATTCTAGAGCGGAGAGCGGCGGATGCTGGCGAGCGTCGTCTGATCCGCTAGGAACTAGGGCGCTTAGCAGCGCATCAAGGACTTATGATAGTCGAGCTGAACACCTCAACATTCAATCTCAAATGTATTCCATTACAACTTTTCAATTTTTTAATTTTTTTTATTTACAACAGATAGGTAAAGTATACATTAATGGCATGTATAGTTTAAAGAAAAAATAATAATAATATGTAAACATAATAAAATGTGAACATAATGACATCAAGTGGAGAGAAAATACTTAAAATATAGATACAAATATATAAAGATAAATAAAATATAAAGCAAGAAGCAAGTATATAACAACAATAATGTAGAGTGAAAAGCAATAGCATAAGCTTTGAAAGTCATAGTATAATAAAAAATATACATACAAATACAAATCAATTATTCAAGTCCAATTCAACAAATACTGGTAATCTTTCAATACACCTTTTAATATATGTTTGAATAATATACGGTTATTGGCAAAGACATCGAGTTGCTCGTATCTGTTTGCTAGTCTAGGAAGCCTTCGCAGTGGGGAATTAAAAAAATAGTCAGTAGCTGCAGTTTCCATGGCAACACCTGCATGACTTCTAGTTATGTGAGACGGAACAAGCAAGCAGATGCGTTCTAGTAGTTGAAGACATTCGATAGTACCATTTATTAGTTTGTGTAAAAAGAGAAAGTCTATCACTATTCTTCTCTGACAATTATTGTTATCAGGAATGGGGTAAATTATTTTTTATCGATTTACGACGGCTGAGGCCGTCCGTAAAAACAGTTTACCTTGAAATTTGCAAAACACTTCTTTTACTTTATCTTATAGCTTAAAGTTTTAAAAATATTTTGAATATTATTCATTGAAAAATTTATAAAATTGGATGAATTATAGCAATTAGCATCTTCCGAGGTAGGTGAATTTTTATTATTTACTAGCTGTATGTAACCCGTCAAAAATGACGGTAATTTTACATGTCGGTTCCTAAGGTATAAGTTTTTTTATTTAAAAAAAATCGTTAAAATAATAAATAAAATAAAATTTCCAAAACAAATTTACTACATAAAATTTATGGACGTTACACAAAGTTACGGGGACAGACAGACGGACGGACTGACGAATGGACGGACAGACAGACAACGAAATGATTACAATTGAGATTGGGATTTTTGAAAGCGGTAAGTGAATAAACGAATTTCGTTAATCTTTTACGTTTTTCTCGAAACCAGTTTTTTCAGACTAGTGGACGTAATATCTGATAAACTGTTGGGTAATTTTGTTTAAATTTTTCACACATCTTACTTTTCATTATCAACCATTGTTGATGTACAATGTAGCGTATGATTTATAAATAAAATGCGTTGTATGTTAATTATGAATTTTTAAGTCGATTTTGTAAGGGAAAAAAATGAAAATTATTTTCGAACTGATCTCATTTGCACATTTTTTTTCTGTAAGCTACATCATGGAAATAATTAATTTTTTCTCTTCACTCACGACCTGGCGACATGAGTATGTCCATCACGGATGCGGGTCTTTGCGGGCAGCACATTACTCCGCCATTTTCAAAATTTAAAAATAGTTTTTTTGTTTTATTAAATAAAAACTGTGTCGAAAAAAAAAAAAATATGTGTCGCCAGGCCGTGTGCTCAATATTTAGATTCTAGAGATAGTCCGTTGTTCGTGACGTAATTCGCCGGCATGGGATTGAATGGGTGAAACAGAAGTAAGGGATGACAGTGAAGATGCGGATAGGGGTGTGAAGGAGGAACGAATTTTATGAACTGTATTTCGATAAGTTTATCGATTATTTTAGGTATAGGGTGAGGGGAAGGAGGAGGAAAAGAGGTCGACGTCAAACGAGACAGTTTTGCGTCACGTGAATCAAAACACCCAGGAGTAGCCGAATACGGAACACCCATCAATTGATCACTGCACGCAGTCGACATCAGATTTTGTTTGCTTTAGCTTTGAGCTTCATGGTATGTTGCAGCACTAAGAATATAAATGAAAATGTAATAAAATAAAATTTGAAATTAAATATAAGAAAGTAGGGGAGACAGACTGGGTGGAGGGAGAAAGGGATAAGGAGAGAGGTTAAAAGATTAAACGCAGAAGAATGCAACGAGATGTGTAGGTTAAAGATCTTTGAGCGAAATATATATTTTTTTATCTGTATTTCATGAGTTTTTTTTCTTCTTTTAATATAGCAAGGTTCATATTAAACAAATAAATTTCACTGAACTTGTCATCATGGGATATTTTTAAATCTCCTACATTCTTGAATGTACATACATAAAAAGATTATCTAAAAATTATTTAAATATTTATCGTTTCTTAAACTATTTAATTACAACTCTGGTAGGTATATGTATTTACATTTAGAAGACGTGGAACTCACGCAAAAAGTTAGTTTGAAATTCAATTCCGGTTCTAAACCAGTTTTCTTAATTTCACGATTCGCTACAAACGTCCCAAAATCTCGTGAAAAGTGATTCCAACGTCGTTTTATATTTTATTCTTTTATTATTAATAAGAATGACACACGCAACGAAAGCCAAATTTATATAATAATAAAAATAAAATTTAATGAACTATACGTTAAATAATAACGCTTGGTTTCACTTACGCCCAATTGCCACATAACCCCGGGGGACTATGACAGTGCGGACAGTGATTTCACTTTTATTCTGTAAAGCGGAGATAGACATCTTGCGCGTACCGGAACAAAGCATTACAAAATTGCTTATATTATATTACTACCGAGCACACAGCCCTTGTGTTGACCGAGCCTGCCGCGCATCCGTTAAAAACACCTGCTCACATTGATAAAAAATCTGGCTTAGTAATACACGGTTAACAAATGTTTGGCTGCCAAACCTTTAACCAGCCGTGTAACTATTGCAGTTAGTGATTAGTCAAAGTTACACGTGAGCAAGAATATGGAATAAAAATTTGTCATTATTCAAATTTTAATGGCGTAACTTTACATGAGGCGCCAGGAATATATTAGGTCCTTACATATGAAATTGGCGTTTTGCCGTACTGGCAAATTTGATCTCAAATATCTTCTCTTTGGTTAGGAATTCCAAATCCAAATTTATACAGCTATTTACTCATGTATTTGTGTTTTGAAAATTATAATTCATTTGTTTTTTCCTCAATTGTTTTTTTTTTGCGTCACTCGTTTACAAAATGAAAAACTTGAAATATCGCGTTATTTACGAGTACGAGTTCCACCGTGGCACCAGTGCTGCAGAAACGGCTCGAAGGATTAATGATGTGTATGGCGACGGTGCCGCAAAAGAAAACACGTGCGTTTTTGGTTCCAACGTTTTCGTTCTGGAAATTTCGACCTGCAGAACAAGCCCCGTGGACGGCCGGAGACCAAAGTTGATAATGAAGAATTGAAGGCTATTGTGGAAGCGGATCCATCGCAAACCACATCCGAGTTAGCTGCAGGCTGCGGTGTTAGTGATAAAACTGTTTTAATCCACTTGAAGCAAATTGTAAGGTGAAAAAGCTTGAAAGGTGGGTACCTCACGAATTGAGTGAAGCAAATCAACAAACGCGCGTTGACTGCTGCGTTGCATTACTCAACCGGCACAATAATGAAGGGATTTTAAATCGAATCATTACCTGTGATGAAAAGTGGATCCTGTACGATAATCGGAAGTGCTCATCGCAATGGCTGAACCCTGCCGAACCAGCCAAACCATGCCCAAGCGAAAATTGACTCCAAAAAAGTTACTTGTGAGCGTTTGGTGGACTAGTGCTGGTGTCGTTCACTACAGCTTTCTTAAATCTGGCCCGACGATTACGGCAGATGTCTATTGTCAGCAACTGCAAACCATGATGGAAAAGCTAGCTGCTAAACAACCGAGGCTGGTTAATCGCTCTAGGCCACTGCTGCTTCATGATAACGCTAGACCACACACTGCACAACAGACGGCTACCAAATTAGAGGAGCTTCAATTGGAATGTCTAAGACATCCACCGTACTCTCCGGACCTTGCCCCAACAGATTACCATTTTTTTCGAAATTTGGATAACTTCTTGCAAAGGAAAAAATTCAACTCCGATGGGGCAGTCCAAACCGCCTTCAAAGATTTTATTGATTCCCGTCCGAATGGTTTTTTTAGTAAAGGGATCGATGAACTACCTATGAGATGGCAAAAGTGCGTAGATAGCAATGGTACATACTTTGATTAAATAAATATATTATAATAAAAAAAAATCGCCTTTATGTTCCTCCCACACTAAACGCCAATTTCATATGTAAGGACCTAATATTTAGATTTTGCAACATCGCTATTCTGCGTAATAATCAAAATCTATCAATTTACATTTGTTGCGACTGTAAAATTGTAGTCATTAACTCACATTAAAGTGCTCACTACATGCATGAATCAAAATTTGACAATTCATCATACTCCATAAACACTCTCCGACAGTAGGATTATAAAAATATTATTATTATTAAGTTCTGCAGGATATGTGTTAAATCATTTAGCTGTTTCGGCTTGTAAGGCCATTATCGAACAGTGGAAATACCACGTATAATCGACTTATTTATAAGGTTTAAGTTACCCCTTCCCCAATGGATAATTAGATGTTTTCGGTGAAGCCCCATACTAAGATTATTTATGATTAAAGATTCCCCGGTTTATAAAATTCTATGATATGCTTAGTTATTAAAATTTACATATAGAAACCAAAGGTCATAGAATGAATTTACTTGAGCAAATTGAAATCAAAAACGCACAAATGATCCAAATATAACTCTATTAAATAGTCAACATAAAATGATTTTCTCTCCACTTCTTAATATGTTTATGAAACCCAAAATCAAGGCCATAAATTAAAATAATAAGTAATAATCTCACGAGTGTAAATAAAATAACAACTATATAACTATATAACAATAAAAGCACTTTTTCAAAGCAATTCATTAATCACTTACAGGAAACGTAACAGTGAATTTTATAAACCGGCGAATCTTTAATGATAAGTGCCTAGGAAAAAATATAATAAAAATAAAACACTTAATTAATGCAGAACTTAATAATAATATTAATAAAAAAATCATTTTTCATTTCTAATTTCATCAAAAATAAACATGGAGTTTAACAAACTAAAAAAAAAAAACATTAATAAATTAGATAAAAGGTTTCGACGCATGTCAAATAAATTGATGGAAATCCAGAAGAATATTTAGGGAGCATTGAATATATCGAGATTATTAAGATTTAATTTTTGCGCTGTAGACCTACAGGATAGGTATGAGGTGTATAAAATCAAAGGCAGCAATATACCATTGAGGTGAGCAATATACCATTTCTGAGATAAATACAATAAACCTGTCACTACTCAAGGAAATTTCGCTGGAATTTAAAATGCCTTCATCTTATTGTAAATAAGTTTTTAAAAACAAATGCCACCTCATTTTTCCTTTTATATAAGCGTATAAATAAATATTTAACGTTTAAATATGGATATTGCTGTGTTTAGCCACCAAATAGTGGGCTTTACTGCTTTTTCTATTTACATAATTGGATTTTGCCGTGATGTTACGGTCTAACATCGATATCAACTCTCACTTTAGTATAAAGCGGCCACTTTGTCACGTGACACACCCTTGGGGGATGTTTAGTTGCAGTGGATATTGCTCCCTTTGCTTTAAGTATATAGTGATTTAGAAACATGGTTTTCGAAAGGATAGAGACAAATTTTCTATAAGATATCGAATTCAGTACACTCTTAATTAATAAATCATCGGTGACTGAATTAAAAATATTTTTTTGGTATATTGCTGCCTTTGCTTTTATGCCCTCATATGACTTAATTACTGAAAAGAGTATACATTATTCGATGGCAACTCTGTTTATATCTAACTGTAAATAGTTGCGGATATTTTATACGAACCGTATGTTTTTCCGAGAAATAATTCTCGACGTTTCGTTGAATGCTTATTCAACGTCATCAGGAGGACGACCTTTACCCGCTATCAAGTATTTGGCGCCCTGTTCTAACGACATTGATTCAACCCTTGAGAGACGTGGCAGTAAAGTTCGCCGACGTAACTAGTACATATTGCACACTGGCGACCTCTATTGTAGAAGAAGTTAACACTCCACAACAAAGTGCATATAATTTACGCCCTAGAAAGCAGTAATCAGTCCGACCTCCACCTCCGCGCGTAAAGGTCGTCCTCCTGATGACGTTGAATAAGCATTCAACGAAACGTCGAGAATCGTTTCTCGGAAAAACATACGGTTCGTATAAAATATCCGCAACTATTTACAGTTAAATGTGTCTAACGACCGAAATAACAATCTTAAATCTATTTATATTTACGTATTTTTTTCAAAAAAATTAATTACATATATAGTAATTGTACCTCAGTGTATTGCAGAACTCGGACAGGTAACTATTAAAGCTATTGACATTACACAACTATCTAAAAGTTAATTATTTAATGAATCTTGTAAAATATGAATCATCGGATCTTCCCACCGAGGTGTTCATTCATTCACTTGTGATTTGCATCCAACTGTTAAACTTTGTAATTACTACCTAAGTAAGTGTATAAAATCACATTCAATTAAAGTACATTATGGCCGCCGCCTTGTGTACCGGTGCGTCAATCAGAAACATTACACAAGACCGTAACACTAGTAATTTTATATAATTATTGTTAGTTTTAACTCAACACGCTCGCCATGAATAGGTCCAGATGCGAGATTTTTGTCGGCAAATGAAATACAGCTGTTTCGACACTTTCTCTTTTAAATGTTAGATGTCTCTGTTATGTTCTTCTTTTGCTTAACACCTTCGCCGCTGATGGCGCTGTTTAACTAAAATAATGATCGTGGAATCCCTCATATTTCAATTGAAACAGTGCGTACCTATCCGACGGTTTAGAAGTTAAAATAGACAGGCATTAAAGCTAGTCCAATTGGGATGCAGTTATACAGGGTGTCTCATATCTAGTAGCAAAAACTTCACAGGTGGATTCTTAACATCGTAATGAGTAAAAAATGTTCGAGCAACCATGACCTCAATAGTTATGCAATATCAGAGATTACATTTTTTTTCAAAATTTCTGGCATTTTTTACAAATAGCTGGATTACAATTACAGAAACTTACATCCATTATGAAAAATTATTTTTTTTTAATACAACTCAGAGAAAATGATAAAAACTTTACAAGAATTGAAAATAGATTTTTTATAAGGTTTTTATCATTTTATTTGAGTTGAATTGAAGCGAATGAATTTCTCATAATTGATATAAGTAACTGTAATGACAGTTCAAACTTTTGCAGTCAGATATATTGAAAAAAAAACAAACTTTGATATTGCATATCTGCATAACTGTTGATATTAGATCTAGGTTGCTCGAACGTTAGGAACGAATAGGATTAACCAAGCTTAACAATCTTGAATATAATTAAACGAAATAACTTTGTTTATCACCACTAAATTTTTTTGTTAAAACCAACCAGTTTTGGAAACAATCTTCCTTCGTCAGGATATACTTAATACTATTAAGTATACAGTATTGAGTATACCCTGACGAAGGAACGTTGTTTCCGAAACCGGTTGGTTTTACCAAAAATTAAGTGGTGATAAACAAAGTTATTTCGTTTAATTATATTCATAATAAATAAGTTATAGCAAAATACAGCAGTATTAACAATCTTGCTTTAGCAGCGAAAGGATTGATTTAAACGGTCCCGCAAATATGTTAATATGTACCTCTCGTGTGAGGATGTATCGGGCTGTATTGCTTTGTGCGGTGGTGCCTTTGTGTGGCCGCCACACCGCCATCATAGTGACAGAGAAACTGTCTAGACAATGCAGCGCTCGTTTTTATGTTCATTAGTCAAAACTTGGCTCTCGGTGTCGCAGAAAGGAGGAAAGTTACCGAAACGCAACAAATCTTGCGAATGAATTCGTATCTGAATGGAGGCTATAATCAGCACGCATTTTCTTGTCGCATAACAACATATAAATATAATAACAATAATCTAATAATGAGAGTAGCTTGTTGGTCTTGTGATTAGGACTCTCGCCTCGTGATCCAAAGGTCGCGAGTTCGAATCTCACTCCAGACCAGCAAGTTAGTCTTATTTTCATAGCACGCGCCGCGCAGTGTGGCGGTGGCCCGATACGGTACAAAAGTAAACCAAAATTATTCTTAATTATATTCCATTATATAATCCCTTCTTTTAAACTGGAAGAATAGTTATATTTGCATGCAGTACAATGAAATTGAAATAAAATAAGTAAAATACTTGTAATGATAAAAGATGATTCCAAAGAAGGTTACAATGCTCGGGATTAATAATACATTATAAATTTTCATAAAAATACTAACACAACCTAAATTATAAGCGTAATAAATAAGGCATATAAAAAACAACTAACCTTGCTTGATAATAAATTCAAATACATATTGGCCGAAACCGTTACAAATTTATCCCAAATTTTGCACAACACAAAAATGAAGGTTTCGCAGAAGGTATTATGGAGTATTAAAATTTGTACGCGTTATTGTCGCATGAAAGAGTTTGCTCAATGTTATGAAATTGATTTGGTTTACCAGATTTCTGAATGTTCTACAGGAAACATTTGTGAATGAATGGAATGGAATAAAAGCAAAGGCAGCAATACGTAAAAGAATGTTTTAAATGCGGTCACGGAGAATTACTAATTTAAAATTTACTAAATTCATGATTTTACCTATCTATCCTTTCCGAAATCATGTTTTCTATAAATTTATATGCTATGTTTCCTATGAAATCTCGAATTTAGTACATTTTAATTTAGTTATAATTTTTTTTGTATATTGCTTGCCTTTGCTTTTATTCCTCATATTTATAATGTGCTTATTTTAATTGTTTTATTAGTTTAATAACCTAGCTCCCATCTCATTAAAAAAATTTTAATCGCAGAAAAATATGTGATAAAAACGTGTTTTTATCACATTTTGTTAACACTAGGTTTACGGCACCCGTCAAATTGACGGATTTCCGATTTGCTTTGTAAATTTTACTAAACAGGCAGAAATTTTTTCTGATTTTTTTAAATGACTTTTTATAATGGATAGTGAAATTATTACTTTTGAAACAACATAATCATATTTTTACAATTTGTGTGAAGCAATGCAGAAAGAATGTCATCGATGTTTTTGTTTCAAACACAAATTACAAGAATCTATGCGCTGCGTAACGCATTTGGAGCATTATGATTTATGGGGCAATAAAAAATGGTCTCTTCAAGGGTTGATTTCTGGCAAAGTTGACCATATGACAATCTTCAGTTTTAGAATTGTATGTAGTCTGTGTGTGGAGACGTATATCAACTTTTACAATTTTAGTAATACATATAAATATTTGCAAAGAAAAAATCTACTTATTGTAAGAATTTTTAATTTGTAATTTTCTAATAATTACTAATTGTAGTTTTCTAATAATTAGTAATTACTTTTGCAATAATATTTATTTCATCTTCACCCATTTTTAGCAACCATGAATAAATCAAGAAAGTATTTGGAATTATTGAAAGAAATTTCTAACATCGATGAAGAACATTCCGGTACTAGCTCTGAAGAAAGAGCATTTAAAAGTGAAAATGAACATGAATCCGAGACTTCCGAATCCTTCTACAGCAAAATGACAGAAGAGTCATCAGAATAAGAAAACGTTCCAGGTCTTGGTAAAAAAAGAATGCGCATTTCCTCAAGCACCGACTCCGAGAAAAAGTCATCCATCTCCAAAAGCAATACAACAGAACTACTTGCTGTCGATGGAACACAATGGACGGGCTTTGAAGCACGTGGGTCCAACGGTAGACTACCCATTCGCACAATATTCAAAGGTGTCGCAGGACCTACTGGATATTCCAAAAGAAATGTGATGTCGGGTCATGTGCGAACTGCCTTCGAACTAATAATTGAAACGCGCATGTTAGAACATATGACTGCGCAGAAATAGAAGCGCGTCGTATTCTTAAAAAGAATTAAACCATTTCAATTGAACAGTTGAGGACTTCAGTTAAATAAATCATTAAATACGAAAAAACGAAGTACTTATTTGCATCCGTCAATTTGACGGGTGCCGTAGAGATAGGTATATAAAAAATGCCCGTAAACCTAGTGTTAAGCAATTGTAGATGACGACCTACAATTATTTCATTAGACTGGCAACCGTGGTGAAACCATTAACATAAATATTATTTTTTGTACAAACTATTTAGAAATTTACAGAATGATAAATTATAACGTGTCCCAAAACCTCCCTAATGTTATTTCAGTACCTACCTAAAAAATAATTTAAAAAATACATACCCAACTTTACTTATGAAATGTTTCAATATCACACACCGTATTTTCGAACAAATGAAATTGTAAAATATTTAAAATAAATTTTAGAAAATTTCAATCCTTCCCAGCGAACTGTACGCGTGACACACTCTCGCGCGACTTTTTCACGTTACCAGGGGAGTACTGAGCGTACTCGCTAGATTTTTTTTTGTTTTATTTGGCCAATTATTGGCTAATTTATGCCTAAATCGGTAATTCAAGAGGCGCTGAAGACGATCGGAGTCCACCAGCTCGGACACTGGAGCCAGGATGTTGGCCATACCGCGGATATTATTGAGGAAACGTGTGCTGAGGGGATGCCCTTGCCGCATCGAGGCAATTGGTTTCAAAATTAATTCAAAACAATCATTATTTAATATTGAAAATATCACAACAAAAAATGAAGAAGGTCGAGTTATTAAAAAAAAAACATTTGAAGTGTTGTTTAAAATAAAGTGGATTCTTTGCGTAATTCCGGTAACACTTTATTATGTATGTATGTAAATATTATTAACGCAATGGAATTTTACGAATACTCGAAAATATACAATTTATGCTTCGAGAGTAGGATTTAAATAATGACGGGGCCGTCGGCCATTTTGCTTTAATTACTGTAATGGAGAAGGCATTGCGTGCAAAGGTGGATTGTTCCGACAGCTTGCGCAGTCAGCGTAGCTATAGAAGACCCCGTGGCAATAAGTTGTTAACTAACATTTTTGTCAAAAGTGAGTTAATAAGCCGTCTAAACTAAATATTGTACGCTCTTTCCATTGGAAATAAGTTCAGAACTTAAAAATTATTAGAATATGTTCAAATCATAGAGATGAACATGTTAACTACACTTTTTCATAAAAACTAGTTACTAATGGGAAGAACATGTTATCTTCAATAATAACATGATTATGTCATCATTCTAAAATTAACACGTTTTAATATTTAATTAAATTAAATATTTATGGTTAGTATAAATTTTACTCTGGCAGTACTGTCATATATTTGTTTTTATTTGAAGACTATTATAATATATACTTATGTTTTGTTTTTCAATAATTTTAAATGGTACATACCATGTTTTGTATTATTAATTAACATGCCAGGTGTTTTGTAATTTTGGATAATGGATGGTAAAAACGGAAAGCGTTTGAAGGGTTGTTTGATGTTGGTGTTTTACCAATTTTAAAAATATGTTATTCTATTATAAATGAGTTCCAGAAGCGAAAAAAATGGTTATTAACTACATTTTTTAGGGATAATTAGTGTATTTTTATTTTTTTTATGCATAAATGCGTTTTTATTACTTTGTATATACTTATTGTATGCCGTAGCCGGTGCGGCCGGACGTGCGCCCGGCGCACTGCGGCTTGATTATATTTTTAAGTGGTACGAACAAGTTTAAAACTAATATTTTTTGTGTGAACATATTAAGAATATAAGTTGTTAGTTTGTGATAAAGATAAACTTTTAAATTTGTGCTAAATATGTGTGGAACCAGAACAACTTGTGCGTGAATGCGAAGGCGAAGGCGTCACCTGCAAGAAACCTGCGCAGTGTACCTACGCATAGGTGTATTTTATTTATTTAACGAATGCACAGTAGCAATAAATATATAGACAAGTGGGCAAAGTACCTAAATATAAATAAATAATAATTCTAAATAATATTATAGTGAATACATGGCGAATAAGTGCAGGCGTTGATTAAAATTCGCGCCAAAGTGCTGGTCCAATACAAACCGTATTCCAGCATCTCAGCACAGGGAGGACCGACCGACCGACGAGGCGACCCAAGCAGTCAGCTTCGCCACATCTGGCGAACAGATGACGATAACTACCTACTGGCCAAATAGTGGACAAAGGACACCTGACACCGTACCGAAACAGAGTTTAAGAGACAATAAAATCAATGAGACGATAGTCATATGTGATTTAGTCTGCTAGGTGAAATAACTTACTTGTTCTACGTATCTTAGGGAATTGTGTGCAAAGAGACAACAATACATAAGTTAATTTAGTCTTTAGGTAAAATTACTGTGCTATGTTTATAAGTATGTCAGTGTAATATGTGTTTTATAACTTTTTCTGATATGAATAAGTGTAAGCATTAGGGGGTTGTAGGATAAGTAAAAATTAGTGTAGAGCTCTAATGGTTAAGTAGGAAAAGGTGGCCGGGTCATGCCTGTAGGTATCGGCGAGACTCGCAATCAGCCATGCCGCATTACCCGGGGAGATTGCGCAAAGAGGAGGATAGAGTGCAGAGTGGGAGTGTGGAATATTAGGGGAGGAATGGATAGGAAGATGAATGAACTGTGTGATAGTATGAATGACAAAAACCTAGACATTTTATGTATAAGCAAAAGTATGAAGAAAGGCTGTGGAGAGTTAGAGCACAACGACATGATGGTGCTTTGGTCCGGAGTGCCGGAGGCGGACCGAGCGTGCCAGGGTGTTGCAGCGCTGCTCTCGAGAAGGATGGTGGAATGTAGGAGAGAATATGAATT
>JADDOH010004421.1:0-19706 GCA_016648135.1 Agrypnia vestita
TTTTAGAACAAACTAGAAGTGATCAGAACCGAGTTTAGAACTTGAATTTCACACAATGTGTCTACTTCGGCCGAGTCCGCCATTTTGAAACTCGACCGTGGAATGTCGCGTAATGCTGTTCCATGGCTAGATACAGGACACGAAGGAATATCAAATATTTTTTCGAATTTAAATTATAATTTATTTTTTTTTTATTATTTTTTTTATTATTTTATTTCTTTTTCGTTTCCACAGGCCAAGAGGCCCAATTACGGGAGCGAAACACTAATAAGTTTATATCCATTTTCCAACTTTTACAACGTTTTCTCTCCTGGTCCCGGCGCAACTGTGAAGAACCTGACCTAACCGTGTATAAGGTGGTTGAGCCTTGGCTCACCGAACCGAAGCTACCAACTAAAATTTTTTTTTTTTTAAATCTAACCGAAATTAATAAACCATCTAATATAAGTTCTAATTCAGATACGCAACCTAAAATACTCTTACTGATCTCGATCGTACTGTTCCGAAATACACATTATAAAATAGATAATAACCTATAAGTATCTCTACGTAGATAAAAGGTTAGAATTATCCGTTTTGAATGAACTGAAAGGATTATTTTGTAAGAACGCGATGCGGTCGTAATGTTTCTTATCGATGTTTAATTAATATCAAAATCCTATTAAGTTACCGCAAGTTTCATTCTAAATGCAAATACTACCTAATGGCTTTTATTCTAGTTTACCAGGATATGTCTCTATACTAGATTATCTATTAAATGGCTCATGATGTCGTTTTTTTCCTAATTTATATATAAATAAATCACTATACTCTCACTCAATTACTATAGAAACGTCTAAGTTATTGGCTCGTGATATCGTCTTTAGTCTATAACTCCCCCTCTATTGTGACGCACGTGGCAACCCTAATATTTCAGAAAACGTGTTGGAAATTCTATATTTACACATACAAAGATAATAATATACTTATAATTTTAATTCGGACTTGACTACAATACGTATAAAATTTATTGTTTAGAGTTTACATTTACTGGAATAACTAACCATAACAGAACCGTAAAATATCTGAAAGAAAAGGCACGTTTACATATCATTTTGTTTTTAAATTTACTTACTTTTGTTGGCTGCTTCTATATACAATTTATAGTTTGGAGAAAAACACATAATCAGATTGTTTCAGTGATTCGCCTCTGGATTGGTTATCTTGGTAGAAACTGTATTTATCTGCAAACCGAGAGTCTAATAATTTGAAAATAGGTCTACTTCCGAGTATGTGGTGTCTGTCGCTAACAGAACTTCACTTTTCTCGTTAGGAATTTATTTAACAAGTTTTAAAAAATGAATCTATGGAAAGGAGGATTGATGTCCGTGGGTAATGACATATCCTCGGTTTCCGCGCTCAAGGGGCCCCATCGTCCCGCCCCTAAAATGCCATGAAAAACTTCCTTCTATACATTTTCTCTGGCGTTTCCTTTACCTTGATAAACAACCCGAAGCTAAATCTTGATATAGCCACGTAGTATGTTCCATTGCCTCGACAAATCGTCAGCATTCCGAAGAAAATGTAAATCCAAGGTATACCAAAACTTTAGGGATCACTTGCGTCTAAAGATTAAGTTGGAATATATTAATAGTGGCACCTAATTCTTTTTAGGGGTCCTTGCGTCTAAAAGAATGTTGGTTATTAGTTTAAAGCTGATTATTGCAATTTATCCTCTGTGGAGTATAAGGATAATTTCTTGGTAAATGAAAATGTGAATTCCTCCTCGTAGAATGAAGACAAGTATGTTTAACCAATGGAACATTCTACGTGAACAGAATATATTAACCATGTGTCAATACATTCATAGATATCCAAAGCGTAGTGATTAAATCTACCTCACCAACTTCCTATGACCATGTGACTATATTTATACAATAATTAAACGAGTTATCTGAGCAAAATAATTCGTGTAGATAACGGGAATACTTTATTTCAAATATCGTTGAAACATTTTTTTAACGTCCGAACGAAATCGCAATATTCAGGGGTGTATCCTGAATCGGTTGCGCATAATTAATAACCCGATTCACTTTCTCTCCCTCCCGTTCATATAAGTCAGAATCAAATATTTCGAAATCACAGCGCTCTCACCCAGAAGTTTCTTCCTTCAATCAAGTACAGGTGTAATTTCGCCCCATTGAGGAATGACCCATCTGTACTTCTTGAAATTCCCTAGTTAGAACTAGTTCTTTATATATAGGGAATATGCACGTAATTATGGATTTTTGTCCTCATGATTGAACGTCTCCTTGGCAAAAAGCGGGACAAACCCAAAACAATCAACCCACTTCATTCGCTCCCTCTCTTGCGTTCAAATGATTTGAATTACGTCTAATGGGATTAAAATAGATTGGTTCTTGTCTTTTTCTACTCCATAGTCATATTATTTCAATCCTAACTGCATTATTTATAATGAATCTAAAATATATTGGATAACTTTTGGTTGTTCTAGTATAACTGATCCATCAGAAATCACGCCGAACTAATTCCGGGGGTCAACAACACAGACTTCGGACCAAACGTCATACCTAATGAGTTATTTCGGGCAGTGTCCTTTTTAGGTATATAAAGCCTTACTTATAAACCCATTGTCGGACGTATATCATGGTCTTTATACTCCATGCTTGCTACCACCAAAACTGAACGATGCCATCGCAAGACGAGTCTTGTTATTTCAATCCTAACTGCATTATTTATAATGAATCTAAAATATATTGGATAACTCTTGGTTGTTCTAGTATAACTGATCCATCAGAAATCACGCCGAACTAATTCCGGGGGTCAACAACACAGACTTCGGACCAAACGTCATACCTAATGAGTTATTTCGGGCAGTCTCCTTTTTAGGTATATAAAGCCTTACTTATAAACCCATTGTCGGACGTATATCATGGTCTTTATACTCCATGCTTGCTACCACCAAAACTGAACGATGCCATCGCAAGACGAGTCTTGTTATTTCAATCCTAAATGCATTATTTATAATGAATCTAAAAATGAATTGGTTACCGCTTTCAGTCAAACACTGTCTCTTCTCATATTCATACAAGTCGGAATTAACTATTTCGCAACTACAGCGCTCTCACCCAGAAGTTTCTTCCTTCAATCAAGTACAGGTGTAATTTCGCCCCATTGAGGAATGACCCATCTGTACTTCTTGAAATTCCCTAGTTAGAACTAGTTCTTTATATATAGGGAATATGCACGTAATTATGGATTTTTGTCCTCATGATTGAACGTCTCCCAGGGGTCGAACGACGCAATCTCAAAACAACCAAATTCGACTACATTTTAAATCCTCTTTCAAATGATTTGAATTATGCTTAATGAAATTAAATATGTATCTTTCCTAAGAATATACTGCCTACTTCGATATTAACTGTAGATAAATTTGCTTTAGAAAAATTTTAGAACATTTAGAAACAGTTTAACAATACTATTATATAGACTAAAAAGGTACTCATCCTGAAATCTTGTAGTGGCTTGAATCCGTAGCTCAGAAGGCCCTTCCTCCAGACTCTGCATAAGTGTGAATCTTGTTCCTCCAGCTTCCCATTTGGCACATATCTCTTCTTCATTCTCTCGATGGTTATAAATACATTTAAAAGAATCCTAACTGTTTTTATTCCAATAATGAGATCCCGATTTAAATTCAAAAATGATTTTAAAACAATCGAAGCACAAGACAAAGTAACGCATCCCTAAATTTCGACTATAAACCAGACGTTAATTATTTCGCTCTATATTGACGCTTGTATGATGGCGTCATAACAGATAAAATTTTGTTTGTCTTTCGAAAATGCGTCAAAACGCAGGCATTTGTAATAATCCTATATTTTAATACTGACATTTTGACGCTATAACAGCGATGAATTTGGATGCTTTCGTAACTGATTGTCAAATACCGAAACAAATTGCTTTGGAAACTATATCTCTGATAACGTAAAAACGCGCGAAACAAACGAAACCAGCGTGGCCTCTCGGTTCAAAACCCTCCAAAAAACTCTCGAGTTAACGCTCCAACACCTACTTATAAACTTTTTTTCATCGGAAATTCCTTCTAGAAGCTTCCCCCTCCACCAAAGATCTCATTGGTTAATTTCTATCATGTGACAAATCAGGCCTATCACGAGCCAACACCTATTTACGCGTCTACATGGGTGTAGTGAAACTTTTCTCCAATACGAATAATATTATTATTTTTTTGAATCGACGTCCTGTCGTCAGTGGCGCAGTCGTGACTCTCACAACACAAGTAATAAATTAATCTTAAATAGTTCTTTTGGAGATATTCGATATAATTATTATTTTATTTCTTATTTCTTGTAATAGGTTGGCAGGTTAAATTCATCACAAGTAGGTATACAATTCTACAGAGATGAACTTAATCTCTTCATAGGTTACAGAGAAGGATGTCTCCTCTCGCATATATTTAAGACACATTTATAATATAGTTAAAATATTTATTCTTGCAAAATTAAATCTCCCTGTAAACAAAACGTATTTTTAACAATAGACATTATTTTTTTAAATATTGTTCCAAAGCGAAACTCTTCAAGTAAAAACATATTTTTGTAAAAATCGCTAATTATTTAGTGAAATATATTTTCTAAGAGTATTTATATTTTGATTGATCATAATTGTTTCAAAATTTACAAGCTTTTGTTGTAATTTTCAAAATAAGTCAAACGTATTGGAACCGGCCGCGGAACCAGACCGTGTACCAATCCATTTACATTAGTTAATGTCTATGTATTTTGGTGGTCTGCGATTGTTACACATTTTAATGTGACATAATTTTTTTTTAATAGAGATGCGAACATGGAATAGCTTGTGCTATGAAAATAGGACTAACTTGCTGGTCTGGAGTGAGGTTCGAACCCGCGACTCATGATGAATAATCATATTTCATTTTGAAACATTTACATATCACTTCAAGATGTAGAAGAAAACAGAGGGCAGGAGAAATTTTGAAAAAAAAGTTTTTACGATGGCAGTAGTTGAAACATATCGTTGATTTTAATCTTTCTGGAAAATAAAAAGTGAACGCGGTCTAGTTGAAAAGTGAATGCATCGCATTCAGTGCACAATTCTCAAGACTTGTTTGCTAACCAGCAACAATTTTTTTAGTGCATGAGAGTTGGACTTGTATGGACATTGTAGGTCAAGTTTAAATTAGATTTCAATATTTAAAAAAATCACTATGTAATGGAGCATTTATAGTAATTAATAGATATTAAAATTTAAAGCGAGGAGAATTAATAGGATGATTATTGTGACCTAAGAAGATATACCTTGTAATTTTTTCTCGCTTTCTCTGATGATTTTTTTTTCTTTTTTTTTCTCTGATTTCTCTGAATGATTTATATTGATTAAGTGAGGTAAATCTTGGTAATGTTTTTTTAAATTTATTACGATCATTTATTTAACTGTTTCCTTTTTCTTTATATATATATATAGTATATATATAACAAAGTAAAAAACAAAGTAACGTAAATTATATATATATATATATATATATATATATAATTTACGTTACTTTGTTTTTTACTTTGTTATGACAAATAACTTCCTGAATCCTGAATCTAACCGGTCGTGCGGATTAGTGGATTTTTTTAGGTAAAAAATATAAGCAAATGATTAATTATTTAAATAATTTTTTTTCTGTTCTGTTCTGAAATAAGAAAAAATACAAAAACAATACATAAACAAAGGAGATAAACATCTCGCCCTCCATCCTTGTACATTCGATGTTTCGGTTTCGGCCAGTTTCGGCCAAAAATCGGCCTAAACTTCTAAGCCGAAATTTGTGTTCGTTAATTGTCGGATCATGTTCGACTTTACTCGGGCGCGTGCGGCATCATCAGCTGAGTTAATTATGATTACTAGGTAGTATCTATGTAATTACCTACTAATCTGAGTTAATTATGATTACTAGATTAGTTATCTATCTAAATTAGGTACTAAGCTGAGTTTAAATATAACGTAACGAGTATTTATTATAACGATTAGAAGGTTTTCAATGCTAACGCATCATATTCAGTGATGTTGCTAACACTTAAGACTAAAGGCGCGAGGAGTGGGGTGGAGATTAGAGTCCTGTGGTTATGTGGGCGTGGTCATTAGGCGCAGAAGAGGAGACGTCAGATGGAGTTTGAATATTGATAACATTTTTGTTACAATTAATCGCTAAGTTTTCTAAAGTACCTAGTTTCTTTCCTTTTTTACATATGTTTATCAAATCTACGCTACAGTACTAACAGTCGAAACGATGACCTTCAGTTCTCGTGTGGTCTGCCATTTCTGAATTGAATGTAAAGTTTTTTACTCCCCTCAAATCTTCAAGATCTTCAATCCTTGTCGCTATTTTTCTTCCTTTCTTATGTATGGAGTACCTGAAAAATGGAGGCTTTCGTTCGTCTCGCAATCCATGGTATTCGCAGCGTACGACGCTATCTCCACTTCACAGTTTTTTCTATAATTTTCTATTTATTTTATAAATAATATATAAAGGACAAACATAAATTGAATGCATACATACATTGAATTAATTCTCAAATGTGCTCTCTCTATATGTATTTAATTCTATATGTACAGAGAGAATACACATAAAAATTAAGAATGTATAAAAGAATATCGAAGTTTTAGAAGAATCCTGTTTCGGAAACCCCCTTCAATGACAGGGAACAGATCAATATCTAAAGTGATATTGTTTAGCAAAGCGATAGCTTTTCCAACAGGCATACCCATCCTGGTTGGTCCTGTATATCGAAATGTGAAACAATCTATGTCGACTGTCACCCTATTATAGAAATTTGCACTTTAATTTTTAATTTTATAGAAGTGAAAACTTTAATGTGGAATAATAAATTAAAGACCCAAGAATATCTAAAAAGAATCCTGTAATGTTTCGGACGTATTTTTTGTAGAGAGGACAATTATCTGGCGAGGCTGATGATGACTAGAAAAGAGGAAGAGAATCGTCATGGTCGTAATTCTTAGGTACAATTCTGAGTAAAGATGAAATCGACCTATTTTTCGCTCTTTTAATACATCTGATATATTCCAAGCATTGTTCTAGTATTTCAAATAATTAAATAACGGAATAAGAAGATAAATGTTTTTTCATTAAAAGTTATCTCTAATTTCTATAAACGAGTTTAATTTTCGTTTGAAGGTTAATGTGTATACTTATTTTATTTATCGCTTGTTTTTTAGTTCAACTTATTTAATTTTTTATTTTATTTACACAAAAAATATTTCTCACAATTGTGAGAAACTCATAAAAATAAAATTAAACAGAATTAAATATCTTTTCAATGTTATTTGTCAATCAGAGATGACAAACAGGCTGCAAAATGAAAGAGTACGACTTTTTAAGAAAACAAACCAATAAATTGTGTATGTACCTAATTTGAAGATGAATGGATTTGTTTGTCGAAAATTGAAAAAAATATGTACTTACTATAATAATGACTTTTGTAATGAAATGGGATTAACTGATTAAAGGGTTGAAAATAAAATTTTGAAAGAAAGCGATAAATAGTGTATTTCAGAAAATTAATTTCAAAAGTTAGCAATAATTCATATAAACACACCATTACTGCATTAAAAAACAAGAGGTTAGTAAAATTATAAATAAATAAAAAGTGAAAAATTAATAAAGTATCATCAAAGCATGCCTTTTCGTACAAATATTTAGAAACGAGAGAAGAACTCAAAACAAAAAAAAAACTAACGCTTGAGAATTGAAATATTAATGAAATTAACCATTTGCACATAAAACATATGCAGTTGGTATATACAGGATTATTTGGTTTTATTAATATTATTATTAATTATTATATAATTGATATAAATTAACTTTGTTAAAACCACTTATTTATTGAAAAAATTCAACATGTTTCGAAGCCAATGGCTTATATATTTATATAATTTATTATTATATATTTATATAAGTTATTAATAACCTCGCAGGACTATATTCCTGCCTTGATTATGAGTTGAAAATGTTCAAGCTATCACGACCTAATATCAATAGATAAGGAGATATGCGACATCAAAGTTTTCATTTTTTCCCCAATATTTTTGACTTATTTTTTGTTAAACATTGGACTATCATTACATTAATCGATGAGAGTGTATGAAAAGACGATAGAATGTGGTCCAACCAAAGTGATGTGTCAAGATAGAAAAGTATGGCATTCTATGCTCTCTATCTATCCCTGCGTGAAATTGGCGTGGTACTTACTTCATATATAGTTATAGGTAATTATTAGATATTTATATTAATATTAATAGTATAGTAATATTTATATTAATATTAATAGTGTTACGTTTTTACGATCATGCAGATATTGCTGTTATTATATTAATGTATATTTAATATTTAAATACTTTTTTTAAAACTTATACACCAATATCTATCAATGGATTTCTTATGCGCCAACTAATTAAATATTAGTTCAGAATATATTAAATAATATTATTTATTATGGAAGGCTTAACTGATTTGTTCATCAATAAGTTAGTAGGTAAACTAAATAAAATAAACATTAATATTATATTGCATATGTGTAGAAGAGAAGTTGACTAAAATAACCTTGAAAAAAATATTTGGAATCAACTGACATTTTTAAAGCATAGATTAAGGGTATTTTAAGAATTTTCGTCGAGAAGGTTTAAAAGTTAGGTTTAATAATTAAAATAATTTTTTAAACAATTAATACTGTTTTTTGCTGTTATGTTAATTATTCGTCGATTAAGTCAAACGTAAAAAGGTTCAAAGCAGAATAATTGTTAGTATATAGAGAATGGTACGAATTCAGAGTCAATACTTAGATGATTAAAAGGTTAATATACACTTAAAAAGCGTTATTTTCTACTGAAAATTACGCCTTTAAATCATCTAAGTATTGACTCTGAATTCGGGCCTGTCACTTTAACTTGGCGTATAATTACTTCAAACAGACCATATCTGAGGCATTATGTTTGAAATTTTGAGTTTCATTAACTCATTACATCTTTATATTGATGTATCCAACAACTCATATTTTATTTATACTATGTATGTTATTAATTTTAAAAACCACTGCTTGTGCAATAAAGTGTAATGGCGCTAGAAGCAAGCATGGTCGTATATGATACATATATTTTTATGACTATAATTTTCTTTAATTTTTATTCACTTTTATTGGTCCAATAACAATTAAAATAATAATTGGCTCTCAAATAATTGGAACCGTCGCCGTCCGTTAGGTTATAAATCAATTTAAATCATTTATAAATTTTTGGTCCATAAACTACGGACATTTTATTGTTTTGGTTACAAAATTTTGTTAACAAAAATAGCACACAAGCTTTAATGTACAACTTTGGATTCGTTACGCATGTCTCCTGGTTGAAAATGAATTACCAACCATAGTTGATTCCATGTCCTGAGGAGAAGGTGGCGTGAGAAACAACTGAAGCAGGGGAATAAGCTACGGCAGACTTGAGTACTGGGGCAGCCTGGTATGAGGTGTATGCGGGAGCGGCATGAGCGTACGAGGCGTAGGCAGGGGCAGCTTGGGCATACGAAGCGTAAGCGGGGGCGGCTTGGGCGTACGAAGCGTAAGCGGGGGCGGCTTGGGCGTATGATGTGTAGGCGGGGGCGGCCTGGGCATACGAGGCGTACGCGGGCGCGGCATAAGACAGGGCAGGCGCGTAGCTCTTAGCCACGACGGGAGCGGCGTATGAGACGGCAGGAGCGGCGTGGGCGTATGACACGGAAGGTGCAGCGTAAGATACGGCGGGAGCGGCGTAAGAAGTGAGTGCGGGAGCGTAGCTGGCGTACGCAGACTTGGCGATGACTGGGGCAGCCACGGAAGAATATGAGTAGGAAGGAGCAGCATAGGCGGCCTTAGCCACTACAGGGGCGGCGTACGCGGAGTAGGCGGGGGCGGCGTAGGAAGCCACCGGGGCGGCGTAGCTCAGGGGGGAGGCATAAGCCTTGGCTACCACGGGGGCGGCTACGGACGAGTAGACTGATGAGACAGCTGGGGCGGAGGAGTAGTGAGCTACCGCGGGGGCGGCATAGTGAGCCACTGCGGGGGCGGCATAGTGAGCCACGGCTGGGGCGGCATATGATGAGTATTCGGGGGCGGCCAGGTAACCAGCGTTTCCTGCAGCCAGAACGGCGAAGAGGACGATGAGCTAGAAAAAAATACATGCGGTTAGTCTCACAGTTTATTTGTAAGTAACGAAATTGCCGACAATTATTTCCTAAATGATACGATGTAGCTTAAATATTTTTTTCAATTAAACCAAAATTGTCAATTCTTAATGTTTTTTTTAAGAAGTATGTTACGTAACAGTAATAGCTGCCTTGACATTAGATGAAAAATAAGCACCTCATTTTTCATCTAATGTATAGTATTTAGCAGGCGTGTGCAGTTAGTATATAGATGTATGAGTTGAACATATTTAAAAAAAAATTGAAATTAGTTATTTATGTATCCGAAAGAAAATTACGAAATATTAAAATCTGGATAGGTACAATCATAATAATTGTTTTAATTTTATGTATTTCAATTTATTTGGTGTACATAAATTCTAGTTAGCTACAACTTATTTCAAGATACTGTCATCATTAAAGTCTTTTTAAAAAAGTGATCAAAATTTCTACAGTCTTTTAATCATTTTCTTTAACTTTTATTGATACAAATGAATTTTTTATATTCGATATAAGTCACTCTAACGATAATCCAACGTTTTCCGGAAAATAAGTCAGAAATATTGAAAAAAATCATACTTTGAGGTCGCTTAGTTCCATAATTAATAATATCAGGACTCAGGACATTGTACTTGAATATTTTCAACTAATAATTAGGTAAGTAGGAATATACTAAACAAGTAATTTAAATTGACTCTGTTACTATCATGTACAAGTAGCAGTATATTACTATCATGTGCAGTCAGTAATACAGTTCTTAACATCACATGAAGAAATAATGTTTTTAACGCATTACTAAGCTTAGTATTTGAAGGGCGTGAAATGGATGACGCCCATTCCTAACTATATGACCGTTTATCACATTTAAAAAAAATCAACAAATAAAAACTTTGCAAATTCGAAAAGCTGCAATAAATACTATTTAATGAAACAAATTTTCCGACACGCAATATTATTCATAAGGTTGTTGAATACCTTGAATGCCATTTTGCTTGTATGAAAATCACGGAACAATGATACTCCAAGTAGAGCTGGCCGGGCTTATATACTACATTTTGGGCTGGTGCACGATTCAGACCGGTTTTACCCTCTCTCAGGTCTATCTTCGAATCTCACTCTTCCAAATTTTCACGAGGAAGGGGTGAGCGGACCTTCGAATGGAAATATATTATTGGTGGCAGTACATCTGCCATGGATCTCGTGTTGTTCAGTCGACCGGTACTATGTAGTACCAAGAGACAAATTTTATTTAACAATGCGAGTTTAGAATATTGCCAAGCGTGAAATAAAGCAGTTTATTTTCTTAGTAATCTAATAGTATATTATTTTGTAATCCAGTAATTATTTTCGCATAAAATATACGTTTTTTAAAAATGTTGTCAGTTTTTCACGGCCGCTTAGGATCTTCTATGTGTAGTTTTCAGGGATATTCTGCCGTGTATATATGATCTATTTGGTCGACGTTTTGGATCCTATTGCAGGGTCCATCATCAGGGCTAATGTATCACCGGCACAAAAAAAAAAAAGTTTTTTTTTACCACCCTGAGGAACTGATTGAAATCCAAGTGGTAGTATAAACTGTGAAAAAGTTTTTTATAAATTTCATAAGAATGCAGAAGAATTATTTTTGAAAAATATGACTTATGGATGTTGTGGTCCCATGATATGTCAGTAATTTGATGGATAATACGTCATCATTTATGTTGAAAGCAGCCTTTAAAGAGGAACCTGCTGACTCCTAGCACCCCTCTTGTAGCATATCGTTGTTTTGCTCGTTTTACCTCAAATATCCTCATGATTATGGGTTTCTCGAGACTTTTCTATGGAAACTTGTTCAAAGCATGCAAGAATGCTTCTCCTGTACGGTGTTAAAAGTCTTTCGGTAATCACTCCTGGATGATAGAGACAAGAGATAAGCATCATCTCGAATATATTTATACTTCACTATGTAACTATGACTATAACGAATGTGACTGAAAATTATGTATAAATAATCTTAATATTTTATTTATCATCTGTTATTCAACTGTATTAAACTCCTTCCATGTAATATTTTTATAATAAGAAAGTACATATGCAAACATTTGATTTATATGTTTGACTAGGTTAACTCGGCAATGCTTTTCTATCGCTAGGTTTGAGTATACATACATATATTTATAGATAATAAAAAAAATTTTTAATTCCTAACTTTCTTTCTACTGGTCAGATCGAGGTTTTCAATAACTTACGGATCTCTTTGCAAACACGCGTAAATCGGTCCAGAAATATTTTAGTCTAAAGCGGATACACATACGAACATTGCCTTTTTATATATATATATAGATATATTATATATAAATATATATATATATAGAAGATAGATAGATATTTAGTACATTTTTAAACGAAGCTGTACATAACATTTATATATTGATTTTTTATTAAAATGCTTGTTGGTCTAGTGGTTAAGACACTTACCTAGTGATGCAGTGATCGCGAGTAGGTTTGAGTCTCATTTCAGACCAGCAAGTTAGTAATATTTTTCATAGCACAGTGTGAAAAATAGTGATGTGAGACTTATTTCGCATACTTGTATTTGTATTTCGCAAGTTCGTCTATTTTTTTTTTAATACAATATTTTGATTATAATTTTTGGATAGTTTTATTTATTGGTTTGAGTATATTTTTGGAGATGTAATAGCTTCGATAGTATTATTTCCTTTGATAATAATACTGATGTTAGTAGAAAAGTCAAGTTTCAAATACTGTAGCGAATATGTTCACCTATACGTTTGTACGAAGTATTTACATGTTATTAATATTTTTAAATCTGTCGATTTAAATTAAATTAAAACTTCGATTATTTTACATAACTTGTACCATTGGATCCGGAGGCATGTTCTATTTCTTCTACATCGATACATACACGCACCGTTTTTTAGGCTACTCACGATTCTTTCCTTAAAATATATTTCATAATATTTGATCTTGTCTTTGTTGATATCGTGACTTATTATTTCAATAGTTATATAATATTAAAAAATATTTAAAAAAAAATGATATCAACTCGTTACTGAGTGTAATATATTTTATATTTCCAATACTTGAGTTTTGAGAGAATCAGAATCTTTAATCGATATTCAGTAGAGGTAACAAGGTTAATATAATTTGTAATATTCTGTCATCATGAATAATCTCTACAAATAAACCACCAAATCCATCAATAAAAAAATAATTTATTTCTATACTACCTGTATATTTATTACTAAAATTTAAACACATGTAATGTGGTTTGAGAGGTGACAGAAAAAATAAAAAAATATTTTTTTTGAAACTTACTTAGTATTTATATGTAAAATATATTGTAAAAAATAACAAACAAGTAAATCGAAAAAAAATTAAGACATGCTTTTATACGCTCTCCTTGTATAAATTCATAATCGATTTTTTAACATCAACCATGCAATATCAAAATTTGAACAGCTTATCCAAATTTTAATGTTGAATTGTACAGCTGAGCGCTAAACAAAAATGGAACATTATTTATTTTAATCCAAATAATGACCAAAATAATAATAGTGGAAAATGATTTAAAAATATTAAATCATCCACTTTACGTATATGTTGAAAGTTTCAGAGCGCTAGCTAGTCGGAAAGTTGGTGAAAAATCAATTACAAGATTTCACCACAAACAATAGACAAACATAGTTAAAAAGTGTGTAATAATAATAAAAGCATGAAAAAATAGTTTCAACATTAATGCGCCAGGAAATCAGATAATGTTTCATAGGGAAGTGATCAAAGAAGATGAAGTGAGTTAAACTCTTCTGCTGGTACCATCGCCGCCTTCAAGTGTTGGTGGCTTCTAACTATGTATAGAAAGGATCACAAAAAGCGTTCACCATTTGACCAGTATGATATATGTCCTTGATAACTTGGAACACCTCTTCGATTTTGAGACTGGTCTACTAACGGATGTTTCGTAATCAGGACGGTTGCATTTTACCCAACCGCTGTTAGTCTATTAATTGATAATATCTATTGTAGCACCTTTCTCGATAATAGACTGTTGTCATTCTCAAATAGCGAATCGTAAAATACGTCTCTATAACTTTCCGTGTTCCCGTTTAAACCCTTTCTCCTGTCCCTTTCCTGTTCATGTCCATTAGTCTATAAGTATATAAGTTTCAGTTTATATAAGTGTTTGGGAGAAGGTATGTTGAGAAAGAGAAGTAGCTCGTTGGTGTGGTGTTTATGACTTTCGACCAGTGATCCAGTGGTCGGCGGTTCGATCCTCATTCTAGGACACCAGCAAGTTATTTCTATTTTCACGCACAAGCGTTTAGTTTCATTTGAAAATAAGTAAAAATATTGTATTATTACACGTATTCCGTGTTCGCGTCGTATTTTTTTATACATTTAAAAAGGACGACATGTTCGCAGTGAACATTCACAAGAGATTTGATGACCATATTCTGTCACATTTTTTTTCTGCTTGTCTTTATATCTTCAAAATGTTATTGCTTTGTAAAATATATAATAAAGTTGTTAAAATACATGTCATAATGGATATTTTCGATTAGTGGATATTTTTAAAGTTGATAAATAAGATATTACAATAAAAATAACCACATCAGTGACGCAGAGCAATAAAATAATGTGTTTATGTACTTTCGTAATTATTTTTGTCTAGTGATAATATATATATATATATAAATAATTTAGCTGCGCTGCTTTATGTTCAAATTAATATATAGAAAGTTATCTTTATATCGTTATCACAAATTTCACGTGTTAACATTTTAATGTAAGAATCTGAACCGTGTTTTATAGGTCTTTATTTATCTTACTAAAACGTCGGACTGCAGATTACAAGCTATCTAGTAGAAAATGCCCCACATACATCGAAAGATGTGTTATATAATATCTAAATATCTATGTTACGCGCATCTTTTTTTTTACACTATTTTAAAATGACGTAAAAAAAGAACGAATATTGTATTTTTGCACGATTTAAGTATTTGATTACGATTAATCCCAAAATTAATGTATAAAAAATACGCCATAAAAATTGGTATCTATTACCAAGTAGCGATGAATAATTATTGGATAGATTTATAATTTTTTTATTTTATTTTGTGTTTTTCATATCTTTTGTCTTGCTATTTTTTTTCTTAGTTTAAATGTGTGTTGAGTTTTTACAATTATTACTTTTATTTGAACGATCGTCTACAACTTTTATGGTTTTTTAAAGTTGGAGAAAACATCTTCACTTTTACATATAGGTATTATGACGAAAAAGTATCTCAAGTTTATATTACAAAATTAGCCAATACCCGTTGGTGAGTTGGTATGACGTCGTACACTATGTTTACATTGCCAGCCCTGCGAAGTTCTTTTGTTCCAGGGACAACAAAGTTTCTTTCCTGTAACATTATTTTAGTATGATAAATATGCTATCGGTGACTGGGTTGGCGCCCCTTCGGCTGTGACTTTTATATGTACTGTTAGTTTCCCACGAATAAATAAAATAAAAAATAAAAATAATAAAAAAGTAAATATTTCATCTGCCATCTGATTTTCCATCTTTTACCAGAGATCGCCAGCCACCCACCATTTTGCTTGGCCTTAAGGAACAACTGGTCATTTATTTATTAAATTTATGTCAAATAAAGATTCACACGATGTCAATAAAGACATGCCAGTACAGTAGAATGATGGACGCCAAGGAGGCCATTCTGTAACATAAAATCTTGGACCGATGACAAGTGTTAGAAGATTCATATTTGGGTAGAGATGGAATTCTTTATTCTTTCAGCCGGGATGTCAGAACTCCCCCGGACCAAGATATGATATCTTCATTATTCACCTCATGTCTGTTGCATCATAAAAGTGCACTCGCGCAACTGTATAAATAATTAATTCTACATCTTTTTTAATATAATATATTTTTTGTACGAATACTTTTTTGATAATTGAAAAGTATCCTTTTCAGTTCATATCTTTGATAATATTCATGAGGATTTTCGAGAAACTGAACCTAGTAATTTAAGTATGAAATGATAGATATAGAATCCATGTATTTCTTATGTTATTCAGGGTTTCTGACCCAGGTCGATCCGGAAATGGATTCCCGGGAATACATGGAGTTTTCGATGCATCGTGTCCCGGGAATGCTTGTGTCGAGTGCCGGGATTCGTAATGATTTTTGATAAGTGTAAATAGAATAATGAAAGGCGTTGTTCACCGCCGATGGGTGATATGAATAACACCTTTCATTGTGTTAGTGAGCTGCACTTGAGATTTCCATATATTGTTCTGTTTATAAATGAAATAAAACTACCTAGGTCCATAAAAAACAAACATAAAATCTTTTATTTCAAATTTTTTTCATCAACATATCACGAGACCCGGGATCCCGGGAATGATCCAGAGTCCCGGGAATCAAAAAAGTCCGGGAATAGACAAATCCTAATTTGGATGGTGAGGTTGTCGTACAAGACTAGACTTCCGACATTATAGAATATCTTTTTTAACACCCTTTTTTGCGCAGTTTTCGTTGCAATGTATCAAGCGTGTAAATAAGAGTTCATCGTGTTCTTAAAACATTATAAATTATACATACCTACTCGTATGTGTGTTTATAAAAACTGCATAAAAATTAGGATAGGTACTAATATTATATACCTACGTAAGTATACACATGTAAATGCACATTCAATACTCGTACTACTATTTGCATGCACAATTTTAAATACTATTATGCAATAGTATCTACCTGAGATCTATAACTATATATAATACGAGATCCATTAGCACTCATTGAAAATAGATCAAAGTCAATGCTCAAATAAGGCTTACTTTGAAACAAGAAATATTACTTTAAGAAAAATTAATGACGAATGAATACATAAATAATAATCGCTTAAATACAAATGTCTTTATGTTAGCCTAAGTCTTAGGTTAAGTATATTAGCGTAGTCCAGTGGATATGCTACATTTCGTACCGGGTTACCGTGGATATGCTACATTTGTTAGTGGAATAATATATTAATTAAATTATAGAAGTCTTATAGAGACGAACCTATATATAGGGGAAACGGGTATAGAAAGAAGCCTTTCTTTATAGAGTGACCAATGGCTTATGACCTCTATGAGTTAGCTTACGTGATCACTTTACAGAATGCAACGTTCACCGATTCCGCTGTAAGACACACATTGTAATATTTTTTAAAAGTTTTATATGTATACCGGGTGTCCCGTATCTCGATGTCAAGCAGAAATCGGGTGATAGGCCAAGTCATAATAGTTATTAAAAAAATATTTAAAAAAATCTAAGTCATGTGTTTTAAAAATTATAAGAATTTTTAAAAAATCAAAAAAATCTACACCCTGTGACGGTCTTTTCACTCATGTTGCTACAAATCTTTATTTTTCTTCATTTTTTTATAATTATGTATTGCTGAATAATGCTTCTGTAAAATTTTGTCCAAAATTCAAAGCTAACTTCTCCAGCTTGGAAGAAAATGTCACTTTTTGACCGAACCAAGTATTCAAAATCAATACTATGCCCAATTTTCACTGACTATTTTTTTATTATTTTTTATTTTTTTCTGATAACTATTATGACTTGGCTTATCACCCGATTTCGGCTTGATGTCGAGATACGGGACACCCTGTAGGTGTATGTAATATTATAATATATTGCTATTAAACAGCACTGAATTTTTCTTAAAAAACGTGGACGCTTACCGACGAATTGATAAGGCAACTTGCAGCATTCGACATGTGGATCTACAGAAGAATACCCGAAATAAACTGAATGGACAGAGGGCGAATGAAGTTATGGATCGGATGAATAAAGAAAAAAAGTAATTAGAACAATAAAAATTCGAAAATTTCAATATATCTGATGTTTGTGATGACATATCTAGAGAAGACCGAGATCTTGCTCCTCATATTGCAGGGAAAGATTGCCGGATTTTAGGTTAGTTTAGGTGGATAGGTTAGGTTGGTTTAGGTTAGGTTAGTTGCTGGATGGTAGGGCAATGGAAGAAAGAGAACATCCACATCTGAAAAACCTGGGACAGTGGTTTGGCCAGTCTACTATAGAGCTATTCCGGGCCGCAGTAAATAAAGTAATAAGTCATCATGATAGAGCACGAGAAGAGGAGTTTTTCTTCATTCAGGACATAGTAGTTTCACATTTACAAAACATTAGTAAAAGTTCATCACAGCTTGCAAATTATTTTGATTGGAATTGATACATAGAGCTATTATTTGCACTTATATCAGCTATGTAATGGGTGACATACATTCCACGAGTGATCTTCAAATGCCAGCCAGTTATATTAGGTCCTTACATATGAAATTGGCGTTTAGTATAGGAGGAACATAAAGCCGATTTTTTTTTATTATAATATGTTTATTTAATCAAAGTATGTACCATTGCTATCTATGCACTTTTGCCATCTCATAGGTAGTTCATCGATCCCTTTACTAAAAAAACCATTCGGACGGGAATCAATAAAATCTTTGAAGGCGGTTTGGACTGCCCCATCGGAGTTGAATTTTTTCCTTTGCAAGAAGTTATCCAAATTTCGAAAAAAATGGTAATCTGTTGGGGCAAGGTCCGGAGAGTACGGTGGATGTCTTAGACATTCCAATTGAAGCTCCTCTAATTTGGTAGCCGTCTGTTGTGCAGTGTGTGGTCTAGCATTATCATGAAGCAGCAGTGGCCTAGAGCGATTAACCAGCCTCGGTTGTTTAGCAGCTAGCTTTTCCATTATGGTTTGCAGTTGCTGATAATAGACATCTGCCGTAATCGTCTGGCCAGATTTAAGAAAGCTGTAGTGAACGACACCAGCACTAGTCCACAAAACGCTCACAAGTAACTCTTTTGGAGTCAATTTTCGCTTGGGGCATGGTTTGGCTGGTTCGGCAGGGTTCAGCCATTGCGATGAGCGCTTCCGATTATCGTACAGGATCCACTTTTCATCACAGGTAATGATTCGATTTAAAATCCCTTCATTATTGTGCCGGTTGAGTAATGCAACGCAGCAGTCAACGCGCGTTTTTTGATTTGCTTCACTCAATTCGTGAGGTACCCACCTTTCAAGCTTTTTCACCTTACCAATTGGCTTCAAGTGGATTAAAACAGTTTTATCAATAACACCGCAGCCTGCAGCTAACTCGGATGTGGTTTGCGATGGATCCGCTTCCACAATAGCCTTCAATTCTTCATTATCAACTTTGGTCTCCGGCCGTCCACGGGGCTTGTTATGCAGGTCGAAATTTCCAGAATGAAAACGTTGGAACCAAAAACGCACTGTGTTTTCTTTTGCGGCACCGTCGCCATACACATCATTAATCCTTCGAGCCGTTTTTGCAGCACTGGTGCCACGGTGGAACTCGTACTCGTAAATAACGCGATATTTCAAGTTTTTCATTTTGTAAACTGAGTGACGCA